>CAKAKR010059603.1:49318-95793 GCA_916700685.1 Adelosebastes latens | reverse complement strand
GGATACAGTATATGTGTGTATATATTTGACCAGGAATATTTCAAACGAAACATTGGAAGGAACCCTGATTTGTCTTTGTGTTCAACTCTTCGGCTTAACTCCTGTGCTTGTTTTATGCATGTTAGTGCCCTAGATGACAGGGTGTACTGTCCTAGACCTCTAACAAGTTATCATTATTTATGTTTATTTATTTTATTTTATTTACTTATCTATTTTTTATTTAATTTTATTTTTTTTACTATGATTATTTTTATTTTATTTGTATATTTGTGTGTATTTATTTATTTATTTATATTTATTTTTGTACACTATTTTTTTTTGAGTGCCCTCTGGGTATTGTCATGGGTGGGATATCTATCAGTCCAAACATGTTTGTGCAGTGGATTGTCAGAGTTGTATTAACAAAATTCAGAAATAAACTCTGTTTAAAAAAAAATATATTGTTTTTTTGTGCGTTTTGTAGGCTATAAATAAAAAATGTCTTACCTTGCACCACTGGCTTATTGGTCTGACGTCATTTCCTTCAGCTCGTTGGTTAGCATCTTTTTTTAATTAGCCTAATTAGCCTAATTTGACCTGTCAAACATGGAAACAATGTCGACATTAAAGGGTAGGTTATATTTGCCATTAAGTACAATAGTAGGCCTGTTTCACGATGGACATTTTGGACATGTCGCAGTTAGAAAAGCAACAGGCTGCTTCCATACACTGTCAAGTCAAATGTCTGCTGTTAAAAACACATTCATTTACAAACGCAACGTTGAAATCTTAGTTATCATTATATTAGCCGTTACCTAAAAGTTATGTTTATACTTACAATGAGTTGGCGACTTGTTGCAGGTGAATGATGTCTGTGTATTTGTCTGTGATAAACTGTCGACCTGTCTAAAGTGGTCAGTACCCACTCACCCAATGCATGCTGGGATGTACAGTAGGACAGCTCCCACACAGGTACAGGATAAATACTAAATACTTAATCAAATGGGTGATTCTAAAAATATGCTGTACTTGCTAATGTATGAAGAATGTTTTAGAGTCCAACATTGTATTTTGAATATGCATGTGCTTGTAGGGCAAGGGCATGTCAAAATGTACTTAGACTCAGTAAAGTAAAAAGAAATGTATATGATTTATTTGATATTTTTGTTTGCAGGATGGTGCTGGATTCCCCTTCACTTTAAACAGGCCGAGAAGACTCCATATAACAGCTGGCAACATGAGGGTGAGTTGATATTGTCCCACATATTTAGATATTAATGCATAATTAGTCAGACTTTTCTGAAACAGATGTATCAACACCGCTGGGTACCGATCTATTGGCTGCATTCCCCCATAACTGACCACATCAGCTGTGTTCAACACTTTAGTATATCCAGTGCTGGAAAGTAACTAAGTACATTTACTTAAGTACTGTACTTAAATACAATTTTAAGATACTTGTACTTATTATAGTATAGTAGTGGCATGGCATAGTATTTCCATTTTCTGCTACTTTATACTTCTACTCCACTACATTTCAGAGACAAATATTGTACTTTTTACTCCACTACATTTATTTTATAACATTAATAAATCAAAATATAATCAACAAATAAATTATGATGTATTTAATTGGTCTTTATTGATCCCTTGGTGAAATTCACAAGCTACCCGGCAGTGTATATCATGAAAAATAAGCTCCACCTTTACCAGCTTCAACATTAAAGTAATGTTCATTTAATGCATCAATAATTATACTGTATATACTATTGAATAATTAGAATTCAATAATATATATATATATATATATATAACCTTGAAATGGGCCATTCTGCATAATGAGTACTTTTTGGTACTTTAAGTACATTTTGATGTTAATATTTTTGTACTTTTACTTAAGTCAAATTTTGAATTCAAGACTTTTTCTACACTATGGTATTGCTATTTTTACTTAAGTAAAAGATCCATGTACTTCTTCCACCACTGAGTATATCATATCATTTACTTTTTTTTTTTTTTAAGTATTCTAGTTCAAGACTGTAAAACTTCCAACCTACATAATGTGACTTGAAACGGACACATTTGTGTTTCAGCTGTATGTTTGTCATGTAGTTTATATGAATTTAAACTGAAGGCACAAAAGCCAAAGAAAACTTCCATCTTAATTCCAGGACAATAAGATCACATTGAGTGACATTTCATTTGATATGATAAAAGCCAGCTGATGTCTTTGCGATACATTTCAACAGACCCTCTATTTAATACTCTTTGTTTTGCATAATGTGTCGTGAATCAGTGCCCTGTGACACTTCAACAAAAGTGAGGTTCATGCTAGAGCAGGCGCTGTTCAGAGCCACCCGGCACAAAGGTCTTTATTGGGGTCACATTCAGCTCGGCGGACCACCCAGCTGTGCGGGCGGTGGAGACACATTCATGACTATGTACCCCGAGCTTTGCCCTCATGACAAACGAGGAAAAAAATAGTCATAATTCTCTGTTAGACATAAATGACCTGTGGCACCTTCGCTGAAAGAGTCTTCAGTTGCACTCTGCAGCTGACCTCCGGGGTGGCATCTTAGCGGGGTGAATTATGCCAAACATGAAAGGCACAAAACTGCAATTCAAAACGTCTTTTAAAGTTCCCTGCGTGAAACATTAATCTTTGAGTAGGAAGCATGACCAAAAAACACTGTCTCCCTTTATGCGCATCAGTTCAAAAGTAGACCTATTGTTCCCACCCGTAGATCCATACCACTTCTGCCCTGCAGAGGGCAGTATTTAGAAGAGAATGACGGCAGAACATTACTGCATATGGAAACTCCTCTTGGAAATGTTACTGGGATCCATGAGTGAAAACCACAGAGGTGGCCCAGAATCATCATGTCGTAGGCTTTGGCACAGCTGATCCTCTAATTATGAATGACATCGGGCAAATTGTTGTAATTTGCGCTGCTAGCGCGTCAGAGTCAGTCCAACATAGTGGTTTGTCTTGAATTGCAGGATGTTTTATTGACCACCAAGTCCCATCCATCTTTATTATCATATACGAGTACAAGAATCCTATTAGTTTAGTGTGTTGTTTGGGAAGTTGAGTTTCAAGCGATTCAAATATTTAATCACGATTAATTGCATGATTTTGCATAGTTAATCGCGATAAATCCCAAATTAATCACATTTTTTATCAGTTCAAAATGTACCTTAAAGGGAGATTTGTTAAGTATTTAATACTCTTATCAACATGGGAGTGGGCAAATATGTTTGCTTTATGCAAATGTATGAATATATTTATTATTGGAAATCAATTAACAACACAAAACAATTACAAATATTGTCCAGAAACCCTCAAAGGTACTGCATTTAGCATAAAAATATGCTCAAATCATAACATGGCAAACTCAACAGCTGTCAGTGTGTCAGTGTGCTGATTTGACTATGACTTGCCCCAAACTGGATGTGATTAACACAAAGTGGGCATGTCTGTAAAGGGGAGACTCGTGGGTACCCATAAAACCCATTTTCATTCACATATCTTGAGGTCAGAGCTCAAGGGACCCCTTTGAAAATGGCAATGACAGTTTTTCCTTGCCAAAATTTAGCGCAAGTTTGGAGTGTCATTTAGCCTCCTTTACGACAAGCTTGCACGACATGGTTGGAACCAATGGATTCCTTAGGTTTTTCTAGTTTCATATGGTGCCAGCACCTCACTCTCGCTTTAAAACTGAGTCCGCTATTATGTAAAAATTGCAAGTTGCATTAAAGAAATTAGTGGAACAAATTTGCGTTAACACATTATTATCATGTTAACTTTCACAGCCCTAATGTAAATCAAATAATATGTGTGTAGACAATGCAGAAATTTAATCAAAACTTTGAAACTGAACCTGCACTTATTGGATTTTTCTAATTTTTTGAAGTCTGTAAGAGGACAATGAGAGAGCTAAAAGACACAGTGTGAGGTCTCTCCAAGCACTAATAAAATTATCCACGCTTGAATTACCTAAGCTTTCCCCTCTCTAATACTTGAGTTCAAAACCAATTTGAGAAACAGGGCATTAATTGAATATTAGTTCGTACAACCCATTATTCCAGTGTTTAGGCCTCTACTGATGTGTGGCGGCGTGGCGGCACCTCAGTGTGGCTGCGGCCTTTAGATGTGCCTGATTGCTTCAGCCGGTGTTAGCACAGGGCTAATTGGATAAGCTTCTAATCTTCACACCATCTCCACGCTGCTGGATCCTAGGTGAAGGATTAAACAGATACCCACTGGGTAAAAACATTTGTTGAATGCACTTAAACCTTGTTTTTCTTACGGGGAAACATTATGAGCTGTTGTTTTTTTTAACACATGTCTGATTTCAACAAACAAATTGTGGAAAAAGCAGGTGGCTTGTGGAGGTTTTTATTTTTGTAGTCTCACCATTTTGTAAAATCATCAAAAGATGTGATGGGAGATTGCAGACAAGACTTCTCAAAATCAGTGTATTCTTTGGGATAAAGGTGTTTAATATAAGTGTGGCAGGACATAAAGCATATACTGCATGTGTTGACAACTCTGCTATGCACTCGTATCACCTCTGTTTACAAAGAATTTCACATGATATAGTAGCAGCGCACAGCTATGTTTTTTGCAAAACCACAAAATAAGATTTTCCTGATTTCCCCTCACTGGCTTAGCTCCGCTCTTTAGATGAACATTCACCAGCAGCCATTGCTGACAAAACACAGAAATGTTTACGCAGGAAAATCCATGCACGAACAACACCGTGATCCATAACTGTGATTACGTCCACAGCGTGTTCTCAGAGAGGGTTTTGTTATTATTACATGCTTCATACTCCTACTCTCTAAATACTTCATTTGTCAAAATTACAGATGTGTTTTCAAGTTAAAACGCTATGCACAGTAACTTACTAAAATGTATACAAATTACATTCAAAAGATAGTAAGTATACTGGTGGCCAGGAATGCCATGCTAACAGCTTGAACCAGGATATCCTCGGGTGGTGGCTCCACTCCGTGTCACCCGTTTGCTGATGGTGTCCTTGTGAATGCGTGTGCAGTAAGGAAGTCCATCTGAAGTTAGTCCAAGTACTGGTTGAGACAGAGTTACAGCAGAGGCAAAGTGAGACCAAACCAGGCAGTAAATAGTCTACATGCCCTTCCAAAAACAATACGGCTAGGTGGCCCTAGTGATCGCTGGGTTATTGTCTGGTATGTGCACCTCCAAATGTAAGACTGGCAATAAGTTAAAGCTAAGTGTTTCTCAGGGGTAAATGGAGATCTGTTTTCTTGAGCTCTATGCTGGAACCTGCAACCTGCACAACAGAGCAGTGCATTTGATTTTGACCAATAACGCATGGAGGTCTGGTGCTTTACACAGTCTGTTGGTCTATTGGTCCACCACTTTGGTCCAGACTAAAATATCTCAGCCACTATTGGATGGATTTCCCCTAGACTGTATATCAGAAGTTGACGTAGTCACCATGACGTCACCCACTGGTTTGTGAACTTTTGAAGCATATTGGCCGTCGCCATCTTGGTATTTTGCAGCCAGAAGTGACACGAGAGGGTGGCGCTAAGTACAACCGAACGCTGAATAAGACATTTTTAGGCGACCAAAATGTTATAGTTAACTTTCTATTAGGGCTGTCAAAGGCGATAACGCGTCAAAGGCGATAATAACGCGTCAAATTCGTTTTAACGCCACTAATTTCTTTTAGCGCATTAACGCAATCGAGGCTGAATTTTAAAGGAAGAAATCCATTGGCACCAACAATGTTATATTAGTTTGTCGGGAAGGAGGCTAAATAACGCTCCGAACTTAGGCTAAATTTTGGCGAGGAAAACCTGTCATGGCCATTTTCAAAGGGGTCCCTTGACCTCTGACCTCAAGATATGTGAATGGAAATGGGTTATATGGGTACCCACGAGTCTGCCCACTTTATTATAATCACATACAGTTTTGGTCAAGTCAAGTCAAATCAGCACACTGACACACTGACAGCTGTTGTTGCCTGTTGTGCTTGAATTTGCCATGTTATGATTTGAGCATATTTTTTATACTAAATGCAGTACCTGTGAGTGTTTCTGGACAATAGTTGTCATTGTTTTGTGTTGTTAATTGATTTCCAATAATAAATACATACATACATTTGCATAAAGCGAACAAATGGGCCCACTCCCATGTTGATAAGAGTATTAAATACTTGAAAAATCTCCCTTTAAGGTACATTTTGGCTAGAAATGTGCGATTAATTTGCGATCAATCAAGATTAACTATGGACAATCATGCGATTAATTGCGATTAAATGTTTTAAGCGCTTGACGCTTGACAGCGCTGCTTTCTATACAATCTGACTTCGTTTTGCAACCAGAGGAGTTTCCCCCTGCTTACCATTAGAGAGAATGCAAGTTTAAGGCACTCCTGCATTGCCTTCACTTTTGGCATTATTAACAGATAACCATGATCCCTTTCATGTAGTGCCGTCATTAGGTCAAATTTTAAATTGGTCGAAATTTGGTTTATGACCAAATACCTACGAAACTAGTGACATTCCAAAACTTTAACTTTTATTAGAATCATCACATACATACAGGTACATACATTAATTATGACCTCAGCATTTAAGCATTTAGGAGCAGTGGGCTGCTGCTGTACTTAGTGTTTAGTGCAAATTAGAACTAAATGTTAGCATACTAACATGCTAAACTAAAATGGTGGACATTTTAAACATTATACCTGCTAAACATCATCAGGTTAGCATTGTCATCGTGAGCAGGTCAGCATGCTTACATTCGCATTTAACATTTAGTACAGCCTCATAGCCTCTAGCATGACAGCAGACTCTTAGTTTTAGAGAGGTTTAAATTGGTTGCAATCTGCAGCCTCACCACTAGATGTCATTAAATCCTACACACTGCTCCTTTAAGCCAGCATCCAGCAATGGCTGGAGACAAATCAAATATTTTCAGCCCATACTCAAGTGCTACAATATGTGTGCCTGTGACTTTGTTTGTGTGTTAGGATATGAACAACTGCAGACATAAAAATTTATGTGTGGCACCATGTTTCCATTAGTGTGTTTACGCTGTGTTTGTGCGCTGAGGTCTTTGAGGTATTTCGGGAACATACCGTAAACTTGTCATTAATGAACATCATTAGAGACTCTATTGTTTAAGACGCAGCAGCTTAGGTGCAGCGAGGCATTGCAAAAGAATGCAAGCCCAAGTTAATCTCCTCCGCTGCTTTTCTTGGCGTTGGCCAGGCCCACCACAGCGCCACAGCCCTGGAGGACGGCGTGATTACAAGCTGCTATCTCGCTAAATAGGGCTCTCGCTCCTATGCAGAACAGCGATGACATGATTAGTGTTTTCCTGCTCATCTAGGCCTTGTGAATGAGGATGATGACAGCTGTATGTGGCTGAGGGAAACAGCGCTAGATTGTTCCTCAGTGCCTTTAAACATGACAACACCTACCACAGAGATGCTTCTTGGGTGAGCCACCGAGATAAGTGTGAGCAGAATAACAGCAATCTGTCTGCATTCCCTCATTATTTAGTTGAATTTGCGGTCTTTGGTATCAAAGGGTGCATGATGTTTGGGGCCAAATGAAGACAAATTGTGTGGTCCTGTGGAGTGATGGGAGGAGTGTGAGAGGAGGTTATCTAACATCTAATGTAACGCAGATAGGATCATGTTTTCTTAGAAAAGAAAAACAGACTGCTACAAGAATATGAATAGAACACCAAGCAGGGACAGCTCTAAATTAGATTATAAACAGCTGAGTTAAAATTATTTAAAGGTGCTCTATACGATATTCAGAGCATTAATATAGCAGCAAACGTGTATTTGCTATGTAAAGATATAGAGGAGTAATGTCTACCTGAGCAGAGAATTAAGTCACTCCCCCTCTGTGTGCGTTGTAATCAGAGCTTCTCTGTGCTTTGTTGACATAGCTGGGCATGTGCATGTTCGTGCATGTGAGCGTGCCCCACTAGCTAGCTCATTTGCTCATACAGCGGTTACAGCTGATAACGCCGTCCTGTCCAAAGGTGTGGTTGCGGAAGCGTAGCGCCAGCAGGGCCGGCTTAAGGCATAGGCCATATAGGCGGTTGCCAAGGGCGCCACCTTCTGGGGGCGCTCGTCGCCCTCTAAAATAAATATATAAATATTTTTTTAAAACTGTCATTGGGCGCCTTTCATCATTTTCTTTATTGAGGTAACAAATGAACAATTAAATAAATAAAGAACGAAATACACTTTTCAGCCCTGTAACTCTCTTTCTCACATTTTTTCATCTGCCCGGACGCACTTCTTTGTTAATAAAAGTGTAAATTGTGGTGAAACTGACTAAACAGTTTTATGCCAACAATATCAGGGACCAATTGTTTATTTATTTAATTAATTGTATATATATTATTATAATAAATACAGTTATTTATGAAAATAAAAATCTTAATTTTTGTCTTAAAACCATTTTGATGTCTGACGTGTGTTGCGGTTTACGGGACTAGGGTCAAGGTTCCGGGGGGGTTGAACCCTATGAATTTCGCCTATAGGGCACCAAAAGGGCTAGAGCCGGCCCTGCTCTCCGGTTCCCTCCCCTAGGTAAACACTGTTAGCTCTGTCAGCACTAGGGGTGTAAGAAAATATTGAAAAAATATTGCGATATTATGTTTTGTGATACTGTATCGATTCTCAAAAACACTGTATCGATTTGAAATATATTTCTGACTACATAAAAAAGTCAACTTTTTTTACTCAGATTTTATGCATATGCTGGTGTGTTCTTTATACTATGACAGTTTTCCTAAAATTAGATAAAAAAAATCGTAATATATCGCCTTACTTGCAGTATCGCTATATATCTCAATACAATGAATCTTAACCCCTGTTTTGTGATACGTCACTGCCAATACACAGCCCTTATCAGCACTGTTGCTGTTGTTTTCACTGTTAGCGCTATTAACTACGAGCCGCCAGCTCAGCCGCCGCCATGTTGAGAGCCGTGCGGAGGCAATAAAAATGCTCCCAATCTCGCATTTAGCACCTTTAAACAAACCTGCAGACATTCTTTAAACAATGCCAAATAGTTTGCCCTTTGTTTTACACCACCTTCAAAACGTCAAGCTCTCATAATCTGCCTTTGCTCTATATTTCATATCTCCTGTTAAAAAAGTAGCTTTTATGGAAAATGTTACGAGGCTTTCCATTAAAAGAAGACCCCTGTGTGCTACAGTATCCTCGTCCCTAACACCTGTAGAAATATTAAAGGGAACTTTGCACTCCATTAAACATGAGGCCCCAGTGAGGAAGTGGCGGGTTCTGTCATCAGAGTAAATCCTCGATGTGCGGGAAGGCCTTCACCCAGAAAAAAGGCCTTCCCTGCGCTGGGATCTGCCACAGCGTGAGTTACTGGCGCTCTCCTCCGTCCTGCAGGTGCTGGTTTGTGTAGCGGAGAGAGCTGCATGGCGGGAGCTGGCGGAGGTCACTGGAGGGGGGTTCTTGTAGGGAGTGAGTGATGTTCGATCTAAACGGCATGTACAAAGAAGTCAGAAAGGAAATGGTTTTGGCCTGAGCGGTGAGGAAAGAGGCTGTTAACAGTATGCTCCAATAATATTTCCATTAACGACTTCTCATTAAACTCCCTCTGTTTTCAGCTGCTAAAAGAAGCTCTAAGCTTCCTGCATTACACCACCTCCATTTTATTAAATATAAGTGCTGGGGGTCTTTTATAATATATAACCCTCTCTATCATACAATTTTTCTAAGTCACGTTTTCCTGTTGAGTGGATGAAATGTCTTTACAGTATCAGTGCGGTGCAGAGGTATTCCATCCCAGGCGAGATTTGCTCTTGTTATCTTTAAACTCCAGAGGTTACACTGATCCATAAATCACCTGGCACACAGTGTCTAAGCGTTCCGGCTCGACCTGCCTTGTCCGACGGTGGATTTATGATTCGCGGGTGTAGCATGCGAGCGCCGGCGCGGCCTCCTCTGGGCTCGCGGGCGCTCTCCTGTGCACTTGTGTACATATTTAGAAAAAGTGTGGGGTGGCTGAGTGCTGTTCTGTTGTGGGTCAGACCGCCTCATGAGCTATCTGCTATTATAATGCTGCTGCACCTCTCTGGCTGCATAATGAGGTATAACGCTAAAAAGCTGAGCTGCAGCAATCCTTTATAGGTGGTAAGAATCAGCACTAAAAGACTTCCGGACAACTAGAAGCACAACAACAATTAGTTGTTTGGTCTATAAAATGTCAGAAAATGGTGAAAAATGTCGATCAGTGTTTCCCAAAGCCCAAGATGACGTCCTCAAATGTTTTGTTTTGTCCACAACTCAAAGTTAGTCAGTTTACTGTCATAGAGGAGTAAAGAAATCAGAAAATATTCACATTTAAGAAGCTACTTTTTTTTCTTAAAAAATTATTCAAACTGATTAATCGATTATTTAAATAGTTAGATTAATTTAATAGTTGACAACTACTCGATAAATCGTTGCCGCTGTAGAACGATATATGGACATGACCTCAATACGTTTTACGTTATCGACTGATCGGACACAACCTCAATCATTTTTACGTTATCGACTTATTGTATAATATATCGACATGACCTTGATAATTTTTACGTTATCGACTCATTGCACGATATATGGACATGACCTCTATAATTTTTACGTTATCGACTTATCGTACGATATACGTACATGACCTAGATCATTTTTATGTTATTGACATATCGTACGTTATATGTACACAACCTTGATCATTTTTACAGCTTTGACTTGTCGTATAATATATGGACATGACCTCAATCATTTTTACGTTATCCACCTTTCGTACGATATATGGACATGAGCTCGATCATTTTTACGTTATCGACTTATCGTACAATATATGGACATGACGGCAATAATCTTTACATAATTGATTTATTGTACAATATATGGACATGACCTTGATCATTTTTATGTTATCAACTTATTGTACAATATATGGACATGACCTTGGTAATTTTTACGTTATCGACTGATCGTACGATATATGGACATGACCTTGATCATTTTTACGTTATCGACATATCGTACGATATACACACCTCTCTGGCTGTTTTAATGAGATACAACGCTAAAAGCTGAGCTGCAGGAATCCTTTATAGGTGGGAAGAATCAACACTAAAAGACTTCAGGACAACTAGAAGCACACAGATAATATGTAGAGCTGAAACCTGAGGGAGGGCTGGGTGGTAGAAGCCGTGCTTGAGGGTCTTTTTTTCAGTTTCACATTCATCTTGTGAAACTATGTGCTTTCAACAAAGCTTGGCAAAGAGGTAAATAGCAATAAAAGGGGATTGGAGTGTACATGTTTCCCTTGCCAAGTGTTGGGGAAAAAAGATATTCCCTCGATTGAGCGTCTGGCAACGGAGCTTTGGCTGGTGATGTCATCTCCAGGTCCACAGTTTCTGTTTGTTTCACCTCCATTATATGTGAAGGTTCAACAGACCTGAATCTCTTGTGGTTTCTACCCTGAGACACATTTTCCCTTGTTTGGTGTCCAGTCCAGGCCTTACAAGGCTTTAAAAGAAGAAAAAAAAGGGGGCATATACAAACTTCATGCCTCTCGGTGACATGTCTGCGTAATTCCATTAGCAGTAATACCTCCTCTCTAGTGCCATTCATGCCTCAGGGAATTTGGATCTGACATGTTTATTAGCCTGGCAGTTATAACGACATGCCGTTCTCTCCACTGGCAGAGATGGCAGCTAATAGCAGATTGAATTGAGAGCAGAGACTTGGAGTGAAGTAGTGTATAAGAAGCAATGGGATGATTGGTGATCAGGCCCACAATGGCAAGAAGTCAGTCAGTCTAAACAAGGCCTGTCCTAATAATGACATTATCGACTTATTGTACAATATAGGGCTGCAACTAACGATTATTTTCATTGTTGATTAATCTGTTGATTATTTTCTCAATGAATCGATTAGTTGTTTGGTCTATAAAATGTCAGAAAATGGTGAAAAATGTCGATCAGTGTTTCCCAAAGCCCAGAAAATATTCACATTTAAGAAGCTTGAATCAGAGAATTGAAATTTTTTTTCTTAAAAAATGACTCCAACCGATCATTCGATTATTAAAATAGTTGGCGATTAATTTAATAGTTGATAACAAATCGATAAATCGTTGCAGTTGTAGTACCATATATGGACATGACCTTGATCATTTTACGTTATCGACTGATCGGACTATACATATGGACATGATCTTGATAATTTTTGTTATGGACTTATCGTACGATATATGTATATGACCTTGGTCATTTTTACATTATTGACATATCGTACGATATATGGACATGACCTCTATCATTTTTACGTTATCAACTTATCCTATGATATACGTACATGACCTTGATAATTTTTACGTTATCGACTTATCGTACAATATATGGTCATGACCTTCATCATTTTTGCTGACCTTGATATTGGCCGTTGTGTTTACATACGGGTTTTATTTACATAAAACCAACATGTCACCAACATTTTAGCCAACATGATGCCAGAATAAATAGCAGGGTTTTCCCTACAATTATAAGACTTGGACATTGCGCAGACATTGTACATTTTTATTTACAGAGCCTGAGAGTCAATTTTATTGTTTTGGTTGTGTGGATTTAATTTATTTCTAAAAAAAATTTTTTTTCACATTCCACGTCCAATTTAAAGTTCATTGTTCTTTGAAAGGTGTACTTGCATAATTATACTATTATATTATCATTATATCAGTGGCATAAAAAAAAGACAATAATATTTTTTATTGCAATTATTTCTGGGACAATATATAGTCCAACAAAAGCAGTTATTGTGACAGATCTCGTCCAGACTGAAATATCTCAACAGCTATTTAATGGATTACCATGAAATTTGTCAGATATTCCCCTCAGAATGAAATGTAATAACATTCCAATAAATATTCATCTAGCGTCATCAGATCAAAATGTCAGTTTGTCCAATTCTTTGGTTTTTGACCAAATACCTGGAAAACTAATGACATTTCCATCAGCCTCAGTTGTACTTTGTGTTTAGTGCTAATTAGCAAAATTGTATGTTAACAACATACTCAGCTGCTAACATGCTAAGATGGTGAACTTGGTAAACTGGTGAACATCTTATACAGATATATTTATGTTTATTCGTCATAGCATGTGATAAACAATTTGATCAAACATGAATCTGACTAAATATCCACTGCAGTTGATTACATATCAAGCAAGTTTCATACATTCAAATTTCCATTAGGTTCTGACCTGAAATGAAACTAATGGCCACCTAAAGGCTGCAGTGATGCACAGTAGGACTCAAACTTCATACCAGGATAGAAAGAAAACAGTGGAGCCTTCCATGATGATTGTATCTGGTTCTTCAATCAGTGCACTGCAATGTGTAAAGCTTTCAACAGCTAACGGTGCCATTGTGACATTTAATTCCTATGGTGGAAGTACAGCACATTTACAAGTCCTACCCATGGTATCAGGAAGAATTTGTCCTCTGCTGCGTCTGTGAAATGTGTGTGTAAGAGGATGTATGTTTCCTGTCAATGAAGAGTAGTCTTCTTATTTCCTGTGTGGATGTTTTAAACTTTTCTACACAAACATTTTCATTGGCCCCAGAAATGATTTTCACCACAAAAAGCTCAGACATGCCAGCCGTCGTGTTTCCTCAGCTGGTGGATAACCTCCACTCCTCACGCATCTCTCCCTCTGCCATCAATTTCCTCCTCTCTGCCTCCTACTAGCCCATCTTTCAGCACTTGACTGGGCAGTCAACGTGACTGACTGTGGCACACAGTCTTTGCAGTGAGCTAAAGTCAAACTAGATCAAATGTGATGGACAGGAAAGAAAAATACACTCTGAACTAATAACAGGGCTCCAGACTAACTTTTTACATTGGTTGCATTGGTGGGCCAAACTTTTTCATTTAGGTGCACCAGCACATAATTTAGGTGCACCCCAAATTTTTCACTGCACATTTTGGTGCCACAATAATACATTGCGATGATGTGTTGGGTCAGGATTAGGCATCTTACAGGGGAGACAGTTGATGGAGCGGTTTCGCCAAATTCACACCAGGTAGACGCACCTCGCTGAGCTCGGGAGCGCTCGCTGCAGCTTTTCATAGGCATCGCATGGTAGTTTGCCGCAGGCCGCATTTCGCCAATGCTGTGGTGAGAATTCAGCGTTACCTCGCCGATGATGTCGGTCTGGCCTGGGCCATTCAGGGTCGGGAACAGGTGTAATGGGCACCGCAGCATTTTTCTTGACAAAAAACAATCAATAGTTCTCTTCATTTTGGATTACCGGTATGTTTTATGGTTGTGATGTCACTCGAGGGGGAGTACAGTGTGCGGTTTCACACATACACACGTGCCTGGGGAAAAAGAATAATGTTATACACCAACACACACAGAGGCAGACCTGCTAAATGTCAGGCACACCAGTGCAACCAATGAAAATGTTGAGTCGCACTTGACAGATTTTTTGGTCGCATGCCCGACAATCAAATGTTCACACTCTGGAGCCCTGAGTAACCTTTTTGGCTGGACCGCAGAGGGCCAGCTCTACAAATGCAAAAGTCTGTCCCTGAGTGAGTGAGTAACTGAATGACTGAGTGATGAAGTTACACGATTGGTTGGCCTAGTGTTGGAGTTTCCTCATTGGCCGTTGCTCTTTCAAAATGAAAAGGCGGGAACAATCCTTTATGCAAATGAGCGCAACGCGTCCGACTCACGAAACTTGGACCAAGCTGTCACACAAGGCAATAGTTCTAAAATGAAAACGAGATTCAGCAGTAGCAAAGCCTATTTCTCGTTTAAAAGGTTTCAGAAGTAAATTTTTGTGGATTGTTTAGACGGAATAACAGAAAGTTTACGAGCAGGCCGCCATGTTGTTTCCTGTTTGAAACGACAAGCAGAAAACCAGGGACCCATCAGGTGCATTCCATGATAGGGTACATCATAAACGGCCAGTTGAGTGGAGCAGCGCGTCCCCTAGTGTCGTCGCCGGACTTGGTGGACATGTACTACTGGATTTAACATTATAGACATGACCACTGACTATTTGTGTAACAATTTAGCCACAAATTCACAGACTGACACTGTCCAGACATATACTCGGTTTTGATCGAGTCTTGTAAGCTTCTCGAAACAAATGAATGTTTGCTAAACTCCTCCTCCGAACACTCAATAGATTGATTCCCATTATGGAAAATACGCTTATCCGCTTTCTTGCCGTTGTGGTTTTACCTGGAGTTACTGTATGTGCAGGACAGTAGCGCAGTAACTTCCCTTATTTCTTACAGTGTATATGAACACACTTTTATTACTCAATCATTTAACTCTAACATCAAAGCCCACCTAGACACCCACCCCAGTGACCTCACCCTGTGGTTGCCTCACTGTGGCCAACTACGTGGCAGGTTGGAGATGAGGAAGCCAAGGGTGAGAACAACGGTCTGAGTGGGATACTTTGAAGTTGCCGCATGCTCTGGAAACAGGGCAAGGAATCACCTGCCATAAAGAAAGTGTGCGTAAGCGCCGAGCTATTTGTTCTGGTGCCTGGGTGGTTATGGGTCCCCGGGGAGGGCTGGCCCGGGCCCCTGTGAGATCACATCAGTGCGGATCGGGCGGGAGTCCACCCGGAGGTGGAACTAATGGGCCCATGTGTTCGCAGACACTTCTAAGAGCCAGATGCTGGGAAGAGAGACGTCCATCGAGTTTTTCACAACACCTCCCCTGGAGAGAAGAGCGGGGAGCCCAGTCGAGCTTCACACGCATGCTGGACACAGAAATCAGTGTATACAGATACACATACCATTTTCATTTTGTTTTGCGCTGCCAGGAATGCTCTCTATTACACACACACCTTTAGTTTGTTGAGTCTATGCGGAGACTGTTTCCACTCTCCCTCTTGTTGATGCAGCACGCAAGGTAAAATAGTCTAATAAAAGGGATTCGGGGCTCACATCTATCTATTCCATATGATCTGCCGGCACCAGTAAAAGTCATGTATCAGTCAGTGGTGCCTGCGGTTCGCCGTATTATTGATGCAGCCATGACCTCTCCGATCTGACGTCTTATTCAAAGTGGTTAATGATTACCATCTTTCAATGTGTTTCAGCTGTCGAACCGGTAATCCCCCCCACTGCTCCATCAGAAGGATTGTTCCTGTGGATGTCAATGTCTGGACATTGTTTTGACCTCATCTCTTCAGTTATTAACTCATCCGTCGGATCTGAGGTAACATCAATAACAAATCTGATACAATGATATGGATATGAAGCACAGATTGGACTCAGGCTCATGAGAAATATGTCATTGTTGTGAAATAAACCCTGACAGGGTGATGCGGCACTCGCAGAGGGTTCTTGCATCGTCCTGAAGGGGTTAATTTCACAACAATGACCCACTAGCTGTACAATATCCAGCTTATTACACGGCTACTAACTTAAGAAGTCAATAATTTGACACAGAACTGCGCTCATAGCAACAGTCTGTTATACAAAGGAACGGTCTACTATAAAGAAATAACAGACCATTGAACGCCGTGATCGTCCAATCAGAATCGAGTATTCAACAAGGCTGTGTAATAAGTGTTAATAGTCACCTTATGAATCACACTCAACATTCAATAACTCCGACTTTACGTTCATAATGATAATTGTGGGCGAGTGGCTTTGGAGGGACGTCTGAAGGGACGTCTGTCAGTGTTGCCGACTTTCTCACTAGATTTAGCAACTTTGGAGCTAGTGCTGCTAGCTACTTTCATTGGAAACATGACTGTATATAAAAAGTGGGCGTCATCTTGGTTTTTGTCAGTCACCATGTTGGTTATTTGCAACCAGAAGTGACACGAGAGGGTGGCGCTAAGTACAACCTTTCATATAAAGCCCTGGTTCCTGGCAATAATAAACTGTACTTAATTAATAGTTACATTATTTATCATTTATTGTCGTTTCGTGTCTCATTCTAGTTATTTTTTGTCTCTTTATGGTCATTTTATGACTTTTTGTGGTCGTTTTGCATTTCTTTGTGGGCATGTTGAGTCTCTGGTGCCTCTTCAAGCTCCATGAGAAATAAGTTAAATATGTGTTTGATGAGTATCAGTTTGTTTACAAGATAAATAATTCCCTTTTAAACTCCAGAGGTTACATCAAAACAATAGTTTAATTTGGTTGTTTCAAATCATAGACTGTTTATAAGAAGTGGACGTAGTCACCGTGACGTTACACATTGGTTTGTGGACTACCGTTTTGAAGACTCAAGTTTAGCATTTTGTCCATCGCCATCTTGATTTTTGGCCGACACTATCTTGGTTTTTTGCAACCAGAAGTGACACCAGAGGGTGGAGCTAAGTGCAACTGAATGCTGAATAAGACATTTTTAGACGACCAAAATGTTACAATTAACTTTCATGCACTGAAAACACACTTTGAAAGGGTTAAAGTTGTAAGACGAAAACACGGAAAACACCCAGACCAGACAATGCCGAGGTAGCGACCTGTCAATCACAAGGTAGCCACGCCCTAAAGAATACCCTGCTTTATGGTCTATTTGACTCTAAATGGGACCATAATTTACTAAATGAACATCATGCTGTATTGAAGAAGACTTGAAACTAGCGATTGAGACCATAAACTCATGTTTACAATGTTTACTGAGGTAATAAATCAAGTGAGAAGTAGGGTAATTTTCTCATAGACTTCTATACAATCAGACTCCTTTTTGCAACCAGAGGAGTCGCCCCCTGCTGGCTATTAGAAAGAATGCAAGTTTAAGGCACTTCAGCATTGGCTTCACTTCTCAGACCAGGACTTGTCCCCTGAATATGCTAACGTTAGCTTAAGACAAACCATGAACTGTACGCTACCTAATAGTTAATAGTACAATAGTACAACAAGAGTTGGCAACACTGGGCTGGGTTTTTCGGTTGGATCTTTCTCTTGCTGGTTTCTTCAATGTTACCTACCCATGCTTTAAGTGGGGTTGTGAGAAAACTCCGTGTGAAATCGAAGGGGAACGTGTCTGTCATGAGTCCCTATGCTGCCCCATCCGGAAAGACTGGCGCAGTCCAGAGAACACAGATAATGTGACGCCACCCTCTTCCTCTCTTGTGTATAACATCCTGGAGTCCTGTCTGGATCAAAGCAGAGACGGATCGCACACATCCTCAGTAAACCCCACAGAGTGGCTGTCCTCAGTGTCAGAGAGTGATTCCTCTGCGCCTGAGAGAAAAGTGGCGGAGGTTTTCTTCAGGGAGGAAAAACAAGCACTGGTGGAGGAAGAGGTCAGCGAGGCCTCTGTAATGATTGCTTAATAACAAAGACAGAGGTGAGAATGAGTCAGAGAATGATTGGAAATAAAATGTGACTCAATCCCGATCCATTGTCTGGAATACAAACTGTACTATACTTCCAGGGCTGGGATGAGACTTTTCAATGGGGGGACGGACTGGGGCACAGTTTGAAAGAAGGGGGGCACATTTACAAAATTAATAAAATATGTTAAGACTATGTTAAGATTCCTGGCAGTAATAAACTGTACAATATTTTGAATATTTGATTTATAGTGGGTTTGTATACATAATAACACAAGGCAGACAAGACACTTAAACCAGGTAGACAAGTACAATAAAAACAATGATGATATTTTAAAAAAAAAGTGAATAAAAATAAGTACAAATAATAATAATAATAATAATAATAATAATAAGTTCACATAATAATAATAATAATAAGTTCACATAATAATAATAATAAATAAGTAAATTAATAACTACACTAAAACCCTCCCCTGCAATACAAATAAAATAAAAAAAGTTATTAAGGAATTATGTGTATGGGTATATATGTATTGACAGTAACAATAAGACAAAATGGATAACACTCTTATTAATTTTTCTATTTTCTAGGGCTAAATCGATGAATCGGCTATTCGATAAAAATATTTAATCGTGATTAATCGCAAATTAATCACACATTTTTTTAATCTGTTCAAAATGTACCTTAAAGGGAGATTTGTCAAGTATTTAATAGTCTTATCAATATGGGAGTGGGCAAATATGTTGCTTTATGCAAATGTATGTATATATTTATTATTGGAAATCAATTAACAACACAAAACAATGACAAATATTATCCAGAAACCCTCAGAGGTACTACATTTAGCATAAAAAATATACTCAAATCATAACATGGCAAACTGCAGCCCAACAGGCAACAACAGCTGTCAGTGTGTCAGTGTGCTGATTTGACTATGACTTGCCCCAAACTGCATGTGATTATTATAAAGTGGGCATGTCTGTAAAGGGGAGACTCTTGGGTACCCATAGAACCCATTTTCATTCACATATCTTGAGGTCAGAGGTCAAGGGACCCCTTTGAAAATGGCCATGACAGTTTTTCCTTGTCAAAATTTAGCATAAGTTTGGAGTGTTATTTAACCTCCTTCGCAACAAGCTAGAATAACATGGTTGGTACCAATGGATTCCTAATGTTTTTTAGTTTCATATGATGCCACTCTAGCTTTATAAATGAGCCCGCTACAACGTAAAAATCACAAGTTGCGTTAATGCGTTGAAGAAATCAGTGGTGTTAAAACGAATTTGCGTTAACGCGTTATTATTGCGTTATCTTTGAGAGCCCTACTTTAAGGGCATGTTGAGTCTCTGGTGCCTTTTCAAGCTCCATGAGAAATAAGTTAAATATGTGTTTGATGAGTATCAGTGTGTGTACAATAAGATAAATAATTCCCTTCTAAACTCCAGAGATGGAAAGATCAAAACAGAGAATTAATGAATTAATAGCGGATGATTTGCAGGACACATGCGTCTAGACACGGCTTATTAAGGTGTTCAAAGATTCAATCGCACCTCCTCCTGTGATGTTTACGTCCATTGAGATGCGCTGACACACTCTGGTAATGAATCCGTGTCATTAGATGTACTCGGTTTATCAACGTTTCCCTCAAACGCATGAGGACAGCTTAGCTGTTAAATTGGTCTGAACGGGGAGTGCTTGTTTTCTCAAGCAAAACAAATTTGGGACCTGTTGACTTGCAGGGACGGCTGGTTATCTTGTGTGTGCATGTACCAGCCTGGGTGGCAAGTCTTGAATTAGACATGACTGCCATAGTATTTCACAGTTCTGCTATCTTTATCGGTTAAAGAAAAACAAACAGTCATCAATTTCCCATGCAGGTTTTTACCACGTTCTGTCCTCTCTTTCATTTGGAAAAATGAGCTGTTGTCCAGATGAGAGCAGACAGCACACATCTCTCAGGAATCTGAAACATGATTGGATGAGCAGAGAGTGTGAGTCAAGAGCATTGAGCTGTTTTCCTTTCCTGGCCGCCAAGGACGAGTGTAATGCCAAAGGGTTGGACGCTCTGTGCCTCTGGTCAGTCACTCGCAGCGGGGATCACAGTGCTTTCCCTCAGATGGGCCGGCAGGAATTTCTTTTTATACTTCTGTTGAAAGATCCCTTGTTGTTCGTTTAACGCTGTGCACAGTGCAACAAGTGTACCAGCTCCCTACATTAAGTCTTTATTGGAGATCAGGACGGGCCTGACTGGACTGGAATGAAACGGTCCACCTGATGACACCAAAGCTGTTTACTGCTGTGACTGAGAGAATAACTGAACAGATGGTTAGAAAATCACCATGCTACCTTCATTTAACATAGCTTACTACTGTAGTATCTCAACATTTATTGGATGAATTACCATGAAATTTGGATCACATTATACCTGCTTAACATCCATGTCTCACATAGACTGTATATAAGAAGTGGACATAGTCACCGTGATGTCACCCATTGGTTTGTAGACTGCCGTATTGAAGCCTCCAGTTCGGCATTTTGGCCGTTGCCATCTTGGTTTTTTGCAACCAGAAGTGACACGAGAGGGTGGAGCTAAGTACAACTGGACGCTGAATAAGACATTTTTAGGCAACCAAATTATCGTCTGTTGACTCTAAATTGGACCATAATTTACTAAATGAACATCATGCTGTATTGAAGAAGACTTGAAACTAGCAATTGAGACCATAAACTCATGTTTACAATGTTTACTGAGGTAATAAATCAAGTGAGAAGTAGGGTCATTTTCTCATAGACTTCTATACAATCAGACTTCTTTTTGCAACCAGAGGAGTTGCCCCCTGCTGGCTATTAGAAAGAATGCAAGTTTAAGGCACTTCAGCATTGGCTTCACTTTTCAGAACCGGAAAGTCGCCCACTGGCTCTTGCGCACTAGTGGAGGTAACAATTGTCAGTCCACAAGGGGGCAAGAGGGGTCCAGCGCGACTTGTCTGGCTCATGAATCTTGGACCAAGCTGTGAAACTAGGCGATCTAGTTCTACAATGAAACGAGATTCAGCAGTGGCATAGCCTATTTCTCGCTTAAAATGTTTTCAGAGGTAGATTTCGATGGATTGTTCAGACGGAATAACAGAAAGTTCACAAGCAGGCCGCCATGTTGTTTCCTGTTTGAAACAGTGAACAGAAAACCAGGGACCAATCAGGTGCATTCCACGATACGGTACGTCACGGCTCGAGCGGCCAGTTGAGTGGAGCAGCGTGTCCCCTAGCGTCCTCGCCAGACCTGGTGGAAATGTAGTGTGAGACTGCAGCCGTGTTGCGTTACGATTTTCAGGTGACACATTCCAGAATGCAACAGCGTGTGAAATCGATCTTGCATAGCTCAAAGCGACCTAAAGTTTTTCATTTGGCAAAAAATAATTTGTCTGATTCACATAAAAATCGAACAAAACTGAGAATAACAGCCAACAACCGCTAATGACATCCAAGCAGAACCAGGCCAGAAATCACAAGATCTGAAAAACTGTTTTTGAAGAATAGCTATTTTTACATTTATCGATATTGTGATGAATATGAGAATATATCACGATACATCATCCTGAACACTATGGGTCACGTTTGTGCAAGAAAAGTCAATAAACACGGAGACATTTTAACACTTTTGCGGAACAAAAAAGGGCTTGTTGAAAAATTAACACTTGGTTCACAGCACAAATTGATAGATAACACAAAACTAAAACATGACCTGTTTGATTTGATTTAAAAATAATCATAATACAGCAAGAAGCCCAAGGTCACCGTCCTGAAGGTGACTCTCTGTATGTGCAGGTTATGTGTAAATAGATTTCCTCCTGGCTGGTGCTCTGACCCAGGTCCTCCTCCTGTGACCCGCTGGATGATTGCTGTGACTGAGACGTGTTTGATCCCCGCGCTGATGCTGGGCTTTTGATGGCCAGCCCACTTTGATGCCGCAACGAGATTGAATCCGACCCCCCTCTGTGACTCACATACACACAGTTGACCATATAGCACCATCGGACCTTGTATCTAAGCAGGAGGTGATATTTCCTTCTCCTTTCTTTGATCCTGAGCATCGATTTGTCGTATTTCTGACATTCTGCGTCCACTATTTAATACCCCGCGAGGAGGGATTTGGGCTCAGAAATATTATATTTTATCATCTATGCTTTCTTTTATTCCTGTTCACATAGATTTGTCTTCCTCTGACACCACTTGATGCAGTGCTTTTGTTACAGGAAATACAGAAAAGTCGTGGCCTTGCAGTAAAGTAGAAGTTCTCTCCTGTAGCTCTCCACTGGTTTTTATACACCAGTTCTGTTTCCTGACCGTTTGATGTCTTCCTGTATTAATCCGAGCAAGCAAGCAGCCTGATTTACTAGCAACTCAGGACCACTTTACTTTAACTCTGCTTTTACGTCAACTTCTGTGGGATGGAACAACATACTGACTAATGGCGAAAGCAGACCCAGACCTTTTAAAACATACAGCTTGTTGAAATTCATTTCAACAGTTTCTGGTCATATAATAAGAGACGTTTTCATTGAATATGATTTATCGTGAAAGCAAAAGAACTTTAGAGGTGCTGGTAGGTTACCATTAGACAGAGCTAGGCTAGCTGTTTCTCCTTGTTTCCAGGCTTTGTGCTAAGCTAACTGGCTGCCGGCTGTAGTTTCATATTTAATAGTGGAGCGGACGGCGGTAAAATCGTGCAAATTATGATACAAGCATTAAGTTTGGCTTGGTTATTCTCCAGGGCGTATTGATCAAATCTGCTCAATTGGCCATTTTTTTAAATCCAAGATGGCGGCCATTTTTCAAGATGGGTGCCAAATTGGCCTCCCGCAGTTGCTTTTTGTCATAGAAACTATTTGACGAAAATCGTAATAATAATATAATGGACAGACATTCGAGAGCAGAAACATTTTTCACTTTTGGGATATTTTGATCCATTAAAAACACACTTTGTTCATGGGATTTTTCAGTACGATTGCTCAAGTTCTGCATATTTTGTAAAAGTATTAGGGCTGTCAAAAGATTAAAATATTTAATCACAAATTAATCACACATTTCTTATCTGTTCAAAATGTACATTAGATGGAGTTTTGTCATTTTGTTTTGTTTTGTGTTGTTATCAACATGGGAGTGGGTAAATATGCTGCTTAATGCAAATGTATGTATATATTTATTATTGGAAATCAATTAACAACACAAAACGATGACAACTATTGTCCAGAAACCCTCACAGGTACTGCATTTAGCATAAAAAATATGCTCAAATCAAAACAGGCAACAACAGCTGTCAGTGTGTCAGTGTGCTGATTTGACTATGACTCGCTCCAAACTGCATGTGATCATCATAAAGTGGGCATGTCTGTAAAGGGGAGACTCGTGGGTACCCATAGAACCCATTTTCATTCACATATTTTGAGGTCAGAGGTCAAAGGACCCCTTTGAAAATGGCCATGCCAGTTTTTCCTCTGCAAAATTTTTGGAGTGTTAACCTCCTTCACGACTATGACATGGTTGGTACCAACGAATTCTTTAGGTTTTCTAGTTTCATATGATACCAGCATCTTCACTCTAACTTTAAAACTGAGCCCGCTATCTAAAAATCACAAGTTGCGTTAATGCATTAAAAAAATGAGTGTTGTTAAAATGAATTTGCATTAATTATCACATTAACTTTGACAGCTCTAAAAAGTATTAATACTGATCATAATTTCCTGATCTTGTGACCAGATAATCAAATATAAATTGCTACACACCAGGTTGTGAAGTGGGAATTTTTTGAGATTTGACATTAATGAGAGAAAAAGTTTTACATTTAGTGTACATCGCTGCCACTCTGGAAACGAAAGCGAGACATCCTGAGAGTTATAGGTCTACCTCGTCAACATGGAGGGTTTTTCTAACTCTAAATCTCAACATAGGTCAGCGTTCCTACGTTTCTGTCTCACACTCGACCCAGAACTGTCTGGTGGCTTCTCAGAGCTCCGCGGACGGACAAGAGCAAAGAGGGAAAAATGGCGATAGAAAAAAAAGGTGATTGTGAAATGTGGGAGCGAGGAGTGTTTGGCAGGGCTCATCTTGTTTGCTCAGTAAACCCCCGAGGCCCGTGTTGTTTCGCCGAGGGAAATGCCCGCATTGTTGGGCCCGGAGACCGTGGTTACGGGCCAGCCCGGGGCCCAGCCAGGCAGGTTGGGACAAACAACAAGATGAAGGTCAGCTAATATAGCAGTTAATTCCACTTCCTGGTCCCCATGACACCCAGGCAGGGTTTATTTGAAGATCCCAGACCCCGAAGTCACTCTGCACTTTGTTTAGTCCATGAGTATTTTTGGTCCGAGCCAACACTTTCAGATATTAATGTATTCGGATGAGGAGGAAGGGAGGGTGGAGGAGAGAAAAGAAAGGGGGATACAGCCGAGCAGTGAGGAGGAAAATTCCAGATTTCCACATGCCTCTTTGTCTCTTTTCCATATTTTGTCTAATTTCTTCTATCGTGATGGAAATATAATCAGAATAATCATATTCACATCCTTGAAGATCAATCCTATGTTTTCTTTTTTTTTTTTGACTTATTTTTATTGGTGTTTTTTCATTGTACAAAATATTGTCATCTTGACATGTAGATACTGTATATACTGTATACAATCTGTATTCATCATCATCAGTCCCCCTCCTCCCTCACCCTCCCACTCCCTCATCCTCTGTTCCAGGGTCACACAAATCACAGAAAGAAATCAAATGTACACATACAGAATTAAAGCTGAATTAGGCGAGATTGGAGAAAATATGATTAAAAAAAGTTATTTTTATAAAACGGTCGCTATATCCTGACAGTAGTGCATGAGACAGGTAATCGGGAAAAAATCATGTGCCTCTGTGTCCTCCGGTGCTCCTAACGGCATCTGTAAGATTTCACATACTGGAGGAAAACAAGCAGTAAGAGCTGATCTGAGGTCTGCTGTCCAGCTGCCGTCTATGAGAGCTGGCTGTCAATCACTCGCGAACTCCGACCAAACAGTCAAACTAGGCAGCGCTGATCAAATATGAATCAATATTATGTTACGTTAATGCCTATTTCTCACCTCAAATGTTTTCAGAATCATCTTGTAGTGCACGGTTTAACTGTAAAATTAGAAAGTTTGTGACCCGGCCGCCATCGTAAAATCTGTT
This sequence comes from Adelosebastes latens, assembly GCA_916700685.1. Lineage (NCBI taxonomy): Eukaryota > Metazoa > Chordata > Actinopteri > Perciformes > Sebastidae > Adelosebastes > Adelosebastes latens. The sequence goes on along the minus strand of CAKAKR010059603.1, from coordinate 70,243 downwards.
GAAGGAACACCAAGTTCTGGTCACATGACCGGAGCACAGTCAATAGGAACGCTCTCTTAATGAAAGGACCTGTGATTGGTCATAGATTTCCTAAAGCCTGAAAACAGAGCCATGAGGAGGTGCAGAAGTCTAGTTTTCTCTCAGAACACTTGAATTACAATATGCTGAAAGGTTATTATTGAATTTTTGCCCAATGATGCCAAAATCATTCTGCCTATTGAAGCTTTAACACATATAGAATAAATTAAACGTACAAAGTAATGAGACAAATAATAAAAGTGATAGTAATTGTAGGTAATTAAGAAAAACATAAATAATAAAAATAATAATAAATAGATAAATAAATAAATAAATAAATGAAATAATAATAATATTAGAAAAATAATTATAACAATAACAATCTAATGGTTTCACATAAATAAAGACAAATCATAGCAAAATAATCAACTCCATAGAAACTTAGTTTCATTGATATTATAGCCCAACCTCTAATGGATCCTTAAAGGGGAACACCACATAAATCAAAATTTCCAATATATTATTTCCATGCCCGAGGAAAGTTCAATCAATATTTGTGAACATGAGCTCCTCTCTCTCAAAGCCAAAAATCAGAGAAGTAAGTCTCAAACTTGTGACGTCATCGGGTATAAAGTCTGGAGTTGCTCCATAAACAATGAATGGGAGGCTGATTTTGTGGACCCACAGAATGTTTGTTTTCTTTTTTATACCCAAATTAATTTTATTCTATTGTAGTGTTGTCCGTTGTGAAACAGAAAATGTTCCCATATACTCAGAACATCCCCCTGGGTGCTCTCAGTGTCACCTATAACATCTCTCCCAATTCATCGTCTATGGAGCAGCTCCACACTTTATACCCTATGACATCACAAGTTTGAGATTTGGCACTTTAGCTTTTGGATTTGAGAGAGTTGTTCATGTTTGCTAATATTTTTTTGGACTGTCTTAGACCATAGAAATAACATGTATTAATTTTTGAAAATTGCCATAGTTCCACTTTAAGATTTCAGTCCCGGTCAATCAAATAGACTGCTTCACAATAAAAGCCCCCTTGTGTTTTACTGTGTGTTTTACTGGTTGAATTAATTTAATGTGAATTAACAGCAGTATGAAATGTTGGATTTGCTTTAGCAGTAACTCAGTACAGCTGTGATATGGCTGTAGCAGAGTGAGCAGTGAGGCTCATATCAACGAGGTAAAATTACAAATAGTAGCACTAGATTACATGCTGCATTGATCATGATAAACAGGCAATTTGAATCCAGCATGGAAATAGCGGACTCGGCCACTAACAACAAAGAGTACTGTATAGTGAGATAATCACTGAATGTAAATACATTGAAGCGCTATTGCAGAAAAGATGCAGAGCATAAATAAAAACGTTTTTTTGACTTAATGGAAATGGTAAAAAGGTACAGTGTTTAGGATTTGGCGGCATCTAGTGATGTGGTTGCAAATTGCAACCAACTGAATACCCCCTCCGCTCACTCCTCCCTTTGCAAGACTGCAGTAACGTGAGCCGCCGAGTGCAAAACCGGAGCAAAGGAAGTCAGACGGTGGCTGGCAGTACCGCGGTTTTGCACTCTGTGGCTCACATTACCGCAGCTTCACAAGTGTGTCGGAGAACTACGGTGGCCTTGAAAGGCTCCCTCTCGAGCCAGTGTTTGGTTTGTCCATTCTGGGCTACTGTAGAAACATGGTGGAGCAACATGGCGGACCTGTTCCCTATGTAGATATGAAGGGCTCATTCTAAGCTAAAGAAAACACAACGATTCTTAGTTTTAAATGATAATACAATGAAAACACATAATATTATATTCCATTTCTGCTAATAGATCACCTAAAATGTGACACACTGTTCCTTTAAGGATCGTGACTTTAAAATCACATTTAAACAGCATATGAAATAGCTTTTAGTGTCTATTAAACTTTGTTTGGTCCTCTTGTCCACGTTAAAGCCTGGAGGGTGGAAACAGGGTGCTACTGTGAGGCAGCTGAAGGACTCTCCTCATGGCGCAGACTCCAATGAGATCCATCCACTCCGGCCTCCTCTGGACCCGGCAGTGAGAATGAATAGACATTTAAGAGAGCTAGTTTATGAGCTGATGGTCTGACTGATCGTTTAACTTGGACCTTGAGAATGCAATGGGGGGTTGGATGGGTGAAAAATATAGTACATCCAAAAGCCAAGTGGCTTAATCCTGTATGGAAATGGTAATGAGAAAAAAAACTCTGTCTGTGTGCGCTCTCCTATCCATGATGGGATGGAGGCCTCTCTAGTGGGGCTTCTCCAGGATGCATAAGAAGAGCCTTTTGTGCTCCAATCTAGTAAGCCAGAAATACAGCTTTTGAACCGTGTGCATTGCAAGAAAGAGGGAAATGGAGAGGCAGTATGGGAGCGAGTGAATGAGTAAAGTGAAGAGGTGGGGGGTAGGGAGGGCTCTGAAGGTGTCAAAAGCAGAGATTTGGAGTTGTGTGTCTGTGTGTGTGTGCACATGTATGTTTTTTCCGCCCGTATGTGCCCACGTATGTGTGCGTGGTTGCGGTCACGCAGCGGGCTGATATCAAGTACCTCTTTAAGCCCTCCTTCCATCTCCAAAGGTGCTTCACTCTGTTGTTTCACGGCGCCCCATTCTGACTGACTGAATGAAGGCTGGGAAGCAAAAAGAGCGGCCATTGGATGGATGGATGGATGGAAGACGGGAAAAAAAGAGTGGAAAATGCAGCACAAATGCAGTCAAATAGGTGATGTGACAAACATTTAGCAGGGAAGGAGGGAAGTGTGTTTCACAATACATCCACAAGGCAAAGCCAAATTCCTGCAGTTTATTTTCATAGTGTTGATAGTTTATTCGATACGTTCTGGCACATCTTCGCGCACATTTGCATGAATTGAAAATTTGCACCGCGATCGTAAACGATCCGCTCGTTTTCCCCGTCCTCACGAGAAGCAAAGCAAACAGGGCTTGGAAATACATTTAGTCAGCTGAGAAAACACAGTGTTATATTGTTCTCTGTTTAGTCGGGTGCTTAGGAGCAAACAAAACAAGCATCTGTGGCGCGGCTCTACGGAGGGTTAAGAAGAAGGAGCAGGGGGCCAAGTGGGTTTCAGAAAAAACAAAGGGCCGTGATTGCGTGTAGTTTTCCAGCTAAAGTGGGTGGTAGCGGAGATCTCATGCATAAAATCTGACAGGATTTGATTGAAATGATTGAACCTCCCCTGACTAAAATGAAATGTGAGGTGCCGGGCTCATCCGTGACTAGAGATTAGAAACGGTGGCGCTAAAGGTCCGCGGCTGCTGGGTAATGCTAATCAGCCTCTGTGATCCCCTCTGGTGTTCCTCCTTCTTCCCAAACAACTAATCCACTTAAGTATCACAGGCCTCTCAGTACCCAAACTCATTTGGGTTGGATCTCAATAATTAGTTTTCTCCCTCCCCGTGTAATAAAACACCAATCACAGTCATTAAAACATTGTTCATTTACACTGCAGTTAATGAACGTCTTGTCAATACACTGTAATTACCTGCTAATTAGATTGTTATTGGACTATTTGAATACCTCCCCTTCTCTCTTTTTCCCTCTCCTATTGAGGGCTCTATCGGATCTGTTGATCTGTTGATGAGGGGGTGTGAATGGGATTAGGCTGCCTGTGACGCTTCCTGTCCCACCATGGTGGTCATTTCTCTCAATAGATTTATAGGAGCTGGAGATTTGTCCATAGATTCATGGTTTTAGACCACACTGGTGTGGTAAGAACTAATTTTTCCGTGGCCGGAGAAATTATTTTATCAGGTTATCCATCCCATCATAGTGAACGCGATATCTCAGGAACGCTCAGAGGGAATTTCTTCAAAGTTGGCTCAAACATCTTACCTTACATGGCAGCTGGATTCTCACAATGTCACGAGTTAACTCGAGAATTGCGGGATCACATATCAGCCCAGTCGCACAGCAGTTCGTGAAATAGTGGCGGAATTTAATGCAATGATTCCTGTACATAGACACAAATTTCACATTTTTTTCATGATGGTCAGCACAAAATCAATTCGTATGTAATCCACGTAATTGTGAACCGGGCAGTACAGAGAGCGGTGAACGCTGCATAGGGAGGAGGTCGGGGTGGATGGGTGGGTCAAAAAACACCAGACTTTCGCCCAGGAGACTGGTGTTAGTGTCCCGTGTGAAAACAGAAGTCGAGGCTGATTTATTTGTCACGTAACTTCCGTACTTAAGTTACAGCACTTCTGGACTTATTTTTACCCAAACCACGATCTTTTCCCAAACCTAACCAAGTAGTTTTATTTTGAAAAGACTGGAGCGGAAAAAGACACTTGCGTCACGTGTTGCTGGACATTCATAGGAAAAAGCACTAAAGATACGTTGTTGAAAGTTGTGCTGCGCCTCACGAAAAAAAAGGGAAATCTGTGTCTACAGTATGTACACGAATCAAATAGATTAAATTTCGTGACTATTTCACGAACTGCTTTGAGACTGTGTTGCACATACCGCACGAAAATCCATCTGGTCAGGCTCCAAGTAATGCGTTTGTGTCCAGCAAGCCAGACCACGGACCAATCAGCTTCCTGTGAGGAGCTACTGACAGCTACAGGTGTGGCTGATGTGTCTGACGTAGAGGCGAATGTTGGTTCTAAACCACAATGGTAGCTCCTGAAGAGGTTAGCGTAGATGCAAAAGCATCAGTTATATGAGCAAACAACGACGGTGAAGGCTTTTCTCGATGGAAAAGATGTTTTCGCTCTTCTCCTGACTGGTTTCTGCAAGAGTTTGATTGACAGATGGTTCATCCAATCACCTATCAAGTATTTTATGAAAGAGCCTGCTCTTTTCCAAACAGTTTCCAATGACGGCTTCTCAGATGGTTCTGTGTAACAAACCATCTGGCGCTTCAGTTTAACAAACGTCCACCTGGACTCAAGGATGAACGCATTAGATTTTGGTGGTCAAAGGTCAAGGTCACTGTGACCTCACGTCCATCCCATTCTCGTGATATCTCAGGAACGCCTTGATTGAATTTCTTCAAATTTGGCACAAACGTCCACTTGGACTCAAGGATGAACGTTATTAGAATTTAGAGCTCAACGGTCAAAGGTCACTGTGACCTCGCAAAACACGTTTTTGGCCGTAACGAATTCATATGCTAATTATGACATTTTTACACACGTGTCTAACAGGATAAAATGTTGAAGGGATGACATTTTGGACAGACATGGATGTAAACTGCAACTTCACTGGTTGGCGGAGGCATACAACCACGAGGCAGTAATTCTAGTTTTTCATTCCAGAGAGAAGGAATTCCTACAAATAAACCAATACGTGTAGAACATTTGTAAAGTTGTACTTTTGAAAGTTGGTTTAGTGATTTGGGCCCACTTGGGTCTGAGGACCTTGGAGCATACCGTAAATGTCCCCACAGAGTTATGAAACGCAGCTAAACGCACGGAAGTCACATAATCCCTGATGTGATGTTGTTTCAACATCGCAGACGGCCGCAGCGGCCTCGTAACACTCGCCGCTTACCTTTCAGGGAAAAAAACAAGCGGGCACGGAACAATAAGGAAAAGGCGATAAATTCAGACCCTCCAAATGTTTTTATGGGCTCAGTCTGACAAAGAAATCAGGGTCTTTTTCCATCCTGTCCTCATCGGCAGACATATATGTCATGGGCGTTTAGGCCATTTCACTCAACCAGTTGCTGTTTCCATTTCCTGGCAGCTTTCAGCACAGCATACTGTACAATGAGAGGGCAGAGGACCACCACAGCTATAAGACAACCCTCAGCGTGTCGCATCATCAGCGCCTTTGTTTTCGGAGGAGTATTCTCTCCGTTAACATGGCAGCGGTGTGACTAGAGGGATTCGTCTGTGTGGAAAGTTCCGAGTTGGTGCCGCTGACGGAAACCTGACCCCCGCGTTCAGTCCACTTTATGAAGGCCAAAAGCTTTGGTCACATCGCGTCTGCGTGTTTGTTGTTCCAGCTTCATCTTTGCACATACTGAGAGGGGAAGTTCACACACACCCAGATCTCTTTTCAACTCTTCCCATCCCGCCCAAATCATGAGAGGAATCACAGCGAGCTTGTGCAACAGTCCGAGTGAAATTGTTTATGTGTTGGCACGTTAAACATACCTCCATCCGCTGGCCTCTTCATCCCTCACACTCTCTCCTCCATCTATTTTATGGCTGGTAATCCTGGTGGCCTTTATATTAATGGAGAACACAGCTTAAACTTTCAGCAGTGACTGTGTAATTGGTTGGCCCCTTTGGAGTATTCAGCGCCGGGCATTGCGGGAGCAGTATATCAATACCCTGTCCTCGAGCCAAGACAGATGGACTCTCATTTGGAGCAGGTTCAGGATTTTTTTTTGTGTGTAAAACTCCCACAGGAATAAGTTAAGGGGTTTCCACCGATGCCAAAAACCTCCCAGCTACAACAATAACATCTGCGGTTTGGATTAGACACGTTGGTGATATCACCCCTTTTAGTAATATGCCTGCATTATAGCAATCTTACAGCCAGCCCCTTATTGTCTGTGAAGTTTTATAGAGGCACGGGATCCAACACAAATGATGATCTGCGCTGCAGGACATAGTTGGAGTTCTTTGGCTGAAGCTGATGTTTTAATTCATTTACTTTCTTAACTATTGGCTTCACATTTTTTATGTCAACTTCCCTTTAGAGAATTCACATATTTTCTGAGGTTGAAAAAGTAAATATCGACATTACAACAGGATAAAAGTCCATTAAAAGTAAAAGTAGTGTATCATATCATTTTTTTTAAAGAAAAAGGTAACTCCTGCACACTACCCCATGCCACAATATTCAAAATGAAACAATATTATTAATATTAATATTCAAATGAACAAGGTCAAAATGACCTGACGAAGATCCAAGCAGGATCGAAACGTAGTCAGTAAAAATATTGTGGCATGGAGTAGTGTGCAGGCGTCACCCTTTTCTTTACTGACATTGTTCTGATAGCCTCGCACCTATGTAATGTGCGTATGATTGATCTTTTTCAACTTATTTATTTTTTTTTAGCATTCAGAATAAAATCATGTTCGTTTTAAAAGTTGTAATAAAGATTCCTTCCTTCCACATTGTTACATTATTGTAACATTGTGCGTAAAAGTTCTCCTCGAGCTGTTTGTCACTCCTGTACCTTGTATTTCAGCAGATTAAAAATATTAAAAAGCTTTATTACAGCTCACAAATTACAGTGAAACTATTTTTTTAAATGCGGAGTATCAATAAAATACTTATAGGTTCCTAAAGGTACAAGGAAGGAGGGAATAAGGGGGTAACAAATTTGCATTTGGGGGAACCCAGAATTAAATTACACTATTAGCTCTTTTTTAATTACCTGGTAAACAATAAATAATTACAGATGGGACCAAAACAATGTATGGCAATTTTCACTAAGTAAAGCTGTTACCACACTATAGTGACAGCAAAAAGTGTTGAAAAGAGGCTGCTTAATTGCACAGCCTGCCTACTGACTTACACTATAATAAAGGAGCTTTCTCACCCATTTTCAATGGTTTGTCTGGTTCGTAGTAATGCCCATCACCTTGAATGTAGTTCCTGATGCTTACCTTTTTTTAAATGAAAAAACATGTCATTTGTTGAATTAATCAAAAGCTGGCTACAGTATTCTTTGTTTATGAGTGAAAGTATATTTATTCGGCTCCTTAATTGTTAATGATGTGATTATATGACAGGGCATTAAAGCTCATCTAGGTTTTAATTTAAGACAGTTTAGATGGATCTTGGATCGGATCCAAAAAACTACAATACTGTTCCCCATGTGTTTTTAACCTCATTTAAAAATATAACTATTTTACAGCTGTTGCTATAAAAGCACACCCTTTTTTGTTTTGTTCCTCAGCAACAACAATAATAACTCAATGTTTAATTATTTTAAAGTAGATGATAAAATTAAAAATTTAATTGCAATATCAACTTGCGTTGCCATTTTTCTTGCCTTGTTACCCAGTAATAATAATACTGCACCCTGCATACTGCATAATTATTAAATAGGTACTCAGTAATTAAAAAAAATAGTGTAAAAAAGTGTAATTTATCTCTCTTAGTCACCTTTATCTCCTAACCTCTTTTCCGCTTACCTTGTACTTATACTGTATACTCTGTGTACGTACCCTATAAGTATTGTATTATTACCCTGTATATACTAAACAATTTTGTCGACTAATCGATTAGTTGATGTAATTGACAGATCTGTGAAACTGAGTTTCTCCACAAAGAATCACACAAAAGCACCACTTTAAATCTCGTGTTTACCAGAGATGTGCTCATAAGTTTCTTAGAAATAAGTCATTCAGCATGAAAAAAGCATAAAAACGACTAATTAACTAAAGTAATCTTAGTTGACTAAGACCAAAACAACCAATTAGTCAACTAATCGACTAAGAGGGGGCAGCCCTAATATTTACACTGTGATGTTTGGGCTGTAACCTAAAATGTTGCTGAAAATGTCTTGTAGCAGGTGTGTGGGCTTTCCCGTAGGTAATTATTTTATTTGAGTAATTATAATTTTGTAGTAGGGTTAACAATTTCATATGCTGTTGGCTTTTACAATTAAAAACAATTACAACTGACAAAACGTGTGAAGTAAAGAGTACCGATGCCTCTAAATTGTAACGGAGCATGTTGTTTGAGTAAATGCGATCGCAGTAATTTAAAGGTCTGCATGTGGTGCGTGGCAGTGTTATGAAAATAATGACACTTTTTTAATTCAAAAGAGGAGAAAAGAACTAAAAAAAATATCACTCCAGCTGGAATCTTTCTCAGTTTTTTTTTTTTTACACAGCTTTATTTCAGATGAATTAATTTTCAGTCCTATCAGGCTGTTCAATAGCCAAACAACGTATCAATACTTTTCATTACAGCCATCTACAATTCAATGCAAAAAAAGTAAAAAATAAAAGATCAAAAAAATAAAAACCACAAAAGCCACATTGTTTCATGTGTCATTAAATATATTCATTTGTGATAAACATAATATATTAGTATTACAAGACATTACACAACCATTTGCAATGGACACTGCTAAACAACATTTACAAGCCGATGTATAAACATGAGCAGATAATTATTCAGGTATAATATTCAACGAGAGCAGACGTCTGGTAGGGAGTACCTCTCTGTCTAAATGTGTCGGTACAGGTGTGTTGGCAGAGACTCTAGAAGTGCGTTGTGGTTTTCAAATACGTACAGTATGATGCACAGAGTACTGAGGTGTATTCTTGTATTTATGTGTGTGTGTTTATGCACTGTATGATTTTGTGTAAACTGAGTGTGTGATCCTCTGGGTGCTCACGTTGTAAACATGAGACATTTCTCCGACATTCATATATTTATTAAGCCTCTAGTATTTAAAACCTCTGGTTAAGTTCACATGGAGATAGATCTAGTTAATGTTTAACAAAAAAAAATAAAAAAAAGTAATACTATACAGCTATATAACACGTAGACAATCGGTCATGCCTTTTTGTCGAGTACCAAGTCTTGACAATCCAGTCCTCAAAAAAGTCGCTTTGAGGTGACGAACATTTGACACGGTGTGCTGAACGCACTGTACAATAAACATCTGTGATATTTCATCACTCCACAGGTTATTTTCCCACAACACTGAATACTGTATACAAATTTAATGTGTACATAATTCACAATCATTGTTAGCTATCAGTCAGCTACAGTAAATAGTGAGCATGCATTATGTCAGTGGTATGAGGATTGCTTGATAGGTCGATATTCTCTTTAAATGAAGTGAGATGCTTAATCAGTTCTTTCACTTGCACATGTTTGGGACATAAAAATACATTGTCCTTTATTAGAGAATAAACACTAAATTCTTGTCTGTAGTTGTGACAAATTTGGCACCTGATTTGACTGTTATCAGCTCATTAAAGGTGCGTTATCAATCGTTATCAGCCTCATATATGTGGGTCAGGAGGGGCCTGCTGCACCTACTACGTTGTAAAAGTGAAAGTGAAACACGTTCTGTAAAACTGCATGAACATTACGTTTTGAACACAAACAAAACAGCTTGTTTAGGTTTAGACAACAAAACTACAACTTTTTCAGGTTTAGGCAAGAATACCACTTGGTTAAGTTTAGGGAAAAAGATCGTGTTTTGGCTTAAAATAACTATGTTTCAAAAGTGAAAGTGAAACTTAACGCTTGGTTTCACTTGGGATGTGAATCCCAGGCCCCTGGGTGAAAGTACTGTGTTTTGCATCCCACCCATTGCCCCCGACTTCCAACCATAGACTGCGTATAAAGATGGACGACATGACAGCTCCCCAAAAGTGAAGCCAAAACATCTCAATCGCCCCCTGGTGGCTGGCTGCAGTATAGGTCATAAATCCCGCCTCCTCCATGTTAGCCGATGGGACAAGGGCCAAACTAAAAAGTCAAAGTACACATCAAATGTATTTTTCCCAAAGAAGATTTCTGTCATTTTAGGTAGTTCTTATCACACTGATGTATGTTCAAGTGTTCATTTTTCTGATAAGTTTGGTTTTAATTAGTTATTTGATGCTATAAAAACGGGGTGAGACATCATTATTGGCAGCTGTGAGTCTCTCGCTGACAAGCTGCGACCGTGCTTGGCTCGCGATTGGTTCGGGCGGGTAACCTCGATATCCCGGCTGCACCGCCTGATCACTACTGCGCAGACTCTGGCTCCAAATGACGTCAGAATCTCAAGATGGCAGCTCCCGCATCTGGGATATTTTGGCCTCACTTCTTTACAGTGGGAGGAAGTGGAGACGCGTCGTCCATCTTTATATACAGTTTTATATACAATTACTACGGTCGCTAGAGGTCACTGTCATCTTCTTTTATTCCTTCTTTCAGTGATCGCCCATGTGAATAGATGATAAAACCTACTGGTAGGTGTAGCAGGCCACCTACTGACCCATATCTACGGGGCTTATAACTGATAACGCCCGTTTAATGACCTAATAACTGAACTGAATTTGAGCGGGGTTGTTACTGTCAACCAGAAACATCGGTCCATACAGAGCAGTCATCAGTGAGGCAAGCAGGGTTTGAACTATACAGCTTTTTTTTGCATCATATGGTACAGAATTTCTTCTTTGTGAACATATCTCATATGTTCTAAAACCTTTGACTAGTAAAAATAAGTGCATGGTTGACTACTCTACGTCTAGTTGATGCTACGGCATCATCTACCAAAAATAATGTATGCACGTATGGTTACTTTACATTGCAGAGGTCACAACCACAACATACTGTCGATATAGCGATAAGCGCCGAGCACAAAAGCCTGTGATGTGAAATACGATCATTATACAGAATAAGTAGAGGGTCATTATGGCATTTTGTTCCCACAACACCGGTTGTTTCACTGAGGTAACACTCACATATGAGCAGGGAGCTCTCGGGCAAAGTGGCACCTATTATATTTTCCACAGAACAATTTCACAATTTTTTTTAATTTTAGCTGTTGAAAAAGTTCATCCAACGTTTGGCAGGTTACAAGAGCGACTTATCAAACATGAGTGGAGTCCCTCTATGCCATCTTCATTTCACTAGATAATGCTTTACACAGCACAGTGGAAATAGATCCTCTTACTGTAAAATACAAAAGGGTGATACAGTAGGTGCGTTGCTCTTTAAAACGACTGAATTAGGGACTTTAAAAAAAACAACGGCATCATGGGTAAAATAGTCAGGGTGTGACATATCTGTAACATTAGGTGCAAACTCTGCAATTACACGACAAAACAAACCTTGAAACAGAACAACTGTAGAATGAGCTCCTTCACAAAAGTTCCTAAAAAACACTAATCTCTTCGCTCCAACTCAGAGCAGCAGCACTCAGTCGTTCCCCCATCTCTCCTACTTTTCACCTGTGTCTTTCTATCTTTTATTCTTCCAGTTTATTTTTTTCGTTCATCCTCTTCTCTTCCTTGCATTTATCCCAGTGGAGATGTTGTTTTTCCTCCACCTCTCCCTCTCTTTTTCTCTCCTCTCCGGCAACTTTTAGCACTTTCCCCTCTTGTCGCGCTGTTGGAACTTCCTCAGCCTGCGGCCCCACAGGTCCTTCCAAGGGATGAGCAGGCTTCCCTTGTCCGCCACCACGCCGCTCTGCCCGGGGGAGTCGTCGTCCGTACCCAGGAGCAGGTACTTCCTCCCAGGCTTGATCTTGGGGCATTTGCAGGCCACGTCCTTGGCGCGCACCCACAGCAGCTGGTCCCCGCGGCGGATGCGGTGCTCACCTTGTTTGTAGACGGAGATGATGTTGACGGTGAACTTCCACCACTCGCCTGCCTTGTCTCCTTTTAGAACGTGCACTTGGACCGCTGGTGGAAGAGAAAAGAGAAGCCGGGGTTAAATCACCTACATGATACAACGGTTCGTGTGATATTTTACGAAAAGTTAGTCCTCATTTTTCGTGCGTTTCCTACTAATGTCCAGCAACACGTGTCAATTTCCGCTTGTTACATGCATACAGTCTTTTCAAAATAAACTTCCATCTTCACAGGAAACAACTTAGGTTTAGGGAACAAAACTACTTGGTTCGGGTTACAATAATTATGCTTGAAATACTTGATTAAGTTTAGGCAACAAAACTACTTAGGTATAGGAAGTCTCGTAAATTAATTACGGAAGTTACGTGACAAATCAACTTTGACTTCTGGGTTCACACGTGATACGAACACCGTTCTCATGGACGAAGTTTGTCAATCTTTATACTTCCTGGTTCACGATTACGTGGATTACATACAAATTGATTTTGTGGGTTATATGCCAATTACAGTGCATTACTTTTCGTAGGTAGCTCCAAATGGTGTATGAGGACAGTGTGACTTGAACAATATCATTAACGTGGTTCATATCATAAACTAGTGATGCCCAACTATGTATACTTGTACACCACATGTGTACACCACATGTTGCAATTGAGTGTTAGCAAGTGAGCAGAGATCTTGATAGTTAGCTATTACTAAGTCATGGATAAAGACCTTTGCCTCTCCAAGTGGCAGTAATCAGAATGCAAACCAAACCGACCTAAAAATTTACAGATCAATGGTATGACATTTTATAAAAATCTATATTCATATCAATATCTACTAGTGTTACATAACATCCATTTTAAAATCAGTTCAAACACATTTGGAACATGAAGTAGTGTTGATATCTAACAGAGCTGTGGAGTACATCAGCCAAAATAATTTTGGGAACCACTGGCATAAACTACAACGGCAGACAGATGCCAACACATTTATACAACATTGTACAAAAGGTCCAATAAAACTTCCTGTATAAACATGACCCAGAAATGGCTGACTTTGCTGCGTGTCACTGGTCCCTCCCCTCATCTCTGACCTATGACCTTCCCTCGTTGTGCTTCTGAGCATACTCCCTATTACAGCAACAGTTGCCATAGCACTCCCTGCGCGAGCACAAAGGGACCCGGCGGAGAACATGTGAAAGCACACTTCCATGTGAGGGGCAGAGAAACTATTTTCCTTCAGGCTTGAGTTTGAGGAGGTGGATATTAGGTTCTTTATTGCAAACATAAATGGCCAAAAGAGATTTTTTTTTATAGCAAAATGGAGCATCTGCTAACGATATAACTTCTGAAACAAAAACTTTCCAATTGGTCTATCAGGTGTTAAGCTGGACTCTGAATATCAGAACACTGACGACCTCAGGCTAAATCAAGCTAAACCTGGTAACTATTGGAACACCGCTTGTAACAGATATTTTCATACCAGGAAATGAGTAGAGCTCCCCTCGCAGGAGCTCCCCTGCACGGATTCTCCGTCAGACGGAGCAGCGATTGCTTCATCGCTGTGATCGCAACAGGAGGCAAACAGCTCAACAGCGATAGAGCTAATCTGTGCTTGAAGTGAAGTGCTTTACCCCCTGGGTTTAGCGAGGAATGTGCTATTAACGTTTAAGTGTGTGTGTGTGTGTGTGTGGGGGGGGGGCTTACTTATGACTGTGAGAAATAATCGAATCTGAAGATTGGATTAGATGATGGGAAAGACTCAAGATGCACTCAAACAATCAGTTGGATATGTAACAATCTTATATTTATCTATTTATCTTCTATCAATAACTCATTTAATGCTTTAATAATGCTTCAATGTTTAAGCAATTCCTGCAGTTTTTGTTCTACACACAAGGGTCACACATTACAAAATACTTTTATAATAATACCACCCGATATCACGCAAAAGCGTGTAATAGACCCACCTTTCCACCAGAGGATAGCGTGTCAGTGTCATGTTTTGCCTCGCAGAGGCATGAATATGGCGGTATATATTGTTTTTTTGGAACCAGAGGTGACACGAGAGGGTGGAGCTAGGTACAACTGAACGCTGAATAAGACATTGTCAGGCAACCAAAATGTTACAATTAACTGTCATGAACTGAAAACACCGTGAAAGTTTTAAAGTCGTAAGACGAAAACACGGACATGGTAGCGACCTGTCAATCACAAGGTAGCCACACCCTAAAGCATCCCCTGCTTTATGGTCTATTTGACTCTAAATGGGACCATAATTTACTAAATGAACATCATGCTGTATTGAAGACAACTTGAAACTAGCGATTGAGTCCATAAACTCATGTTTATCTAATGATAATAAATCAAATGTTTACTGAGGTAATAAATCAAGTGAGAAGTAGGCTCATTTTCTCATAGACTTCTATACAATCTGATTTATTTTTGCAACCAGAGGAGTCGCCTCCTGCTGGCTATTAGAAAGAATGCATGTTTTAGGCACTTCCGCATTGGCTTCACTTTTCAGACCCGGAGGTTGCCCACTTGGAAAAACGTTATAGTTCGGCTTAAATTAAGTACGCAATCTAAGTCAAATATGTACGTAAAACACGTCATAAACATCACTACCGTAGCTTACAAAACAAAACACCGGTCTCGAACACCGATCTCCTGGTTGAAAGTCCTGTGTTTGTTGGACCCGCCCCCCATAAGTGGTCTTTCTTGCTTTTTATTCCACGTCACTAGCTCTGAGCATAGCATATTATTGCAGATGCATTTACATTGCAGTCAGTACAGACTACATGGCGTACAAATGACACGCCTAAAGCAAGAACGCCGTTCTTATAACACGCTTTTACCTTGCTCATTATCGTGTCATTCATACGCCTTTTCGTGCGACCGGGCGGAATAGTAATATCCCAAAGTGTACTTCCTTCTCATTTTATTCAGATAGCTAGGTAAGTCAGCCTTTTCTTTGCCTTTCTGGCTGAACATGATCACTTTCAGTGTTCATCACTCGTCCTCCGATTACTGCCAAGAATGAGGAGAACCGGAGGAGTGGGGTGTTTGAGTATGTGTGTCAATGCACGGTGTGAGCAAATTGCACACAATTTCAGAAGAAAGAAGGTTTGTTGGGCTGAGTAGAGCGAGCTCTCACAGCCCCGCCATTCACTGCAGCCCTCTCCTTCATCCAGACACATAAAGGGTGTGTGAGGGGGGGGAGGGAGGAGGGGCCACTATTTGTCTTCCCAGCCACTGAAAAAAAAAAGTTCCAGGAGAATCGGGATGTGTATCCGACCTCATGAGCTATCCGGGTTCTGCTCCCAGAGCCCCATCCAACTTCGCAGCGTGAGAATCCAGCGGAGATAGCGCTCTCCTCTCCAGGGCCGAGGAGACTCGGTTACAGGCTCAGTCTCTCTGTCGGTGTCTGCCTCTTTTTCCTTTCTTTCTCAAGTGTGTTCTCAGTCTGCGCAGTGTATTTACATACACACCTTCTGCCACTCGGTTTGAGCTAAATAGACACCAGAGAGAGACGGGGTCAAACAATCTATTACAAAACGGTGCATGCTGACACTGTTTGGTGAGACGGTGAGAGAGAGAGGAGATAAGTGTGAGATGATCC
Source organism: Adelosebastes latens (assembly GCA_916700685.1). NCBI lineage: Eukaryota > Metazoa > Chordata > Actinopteri > Perciformes > Sebastidae > Adelosebastes > Adelosebastes latens. The sequence continues at coordinate 54,296 of CAKAKR010059603.1, read as the reverse complement.
CGCTCTCGCACAATGGCTGCCAACCCGAGCCTCCCTCGCAGCCAAACTTCCAGCTGGGTTTATCTTCTTTGGGCAGTGTGCTGCAGCTTGACACCGCATGCCACCAACAAGCAAGGGGCTAATGAAATTAGAGCTCGCTTAATTAGCGCACTGAGGCTCCTGTCCCCTCTGGTTATCGGCTGAGTGAATGATCAGGGACCTGTTACCCTTGGGTGAGCACAGAGGGGTGGCCGGGGGGGGCCCTGCTCTTTGAGCGCTATCCCCGGAGCGTCGGTAAACACGCGGCCCTTTGATTCATTGTCCTTTGGGTTGCAGGGGGAGGGGAGGCTGCGTGTGTGCAGAGGAGGGTGTCAGGCGAGAATATAATCCCTTTGTGTCCCCCGTCTCCGTAGCTACGGCAGTGATGAAAAACAAAAATTGAATAAACAAAACATATTTCTTTCTCTCCGGGGGTGGCAATCCGTCACCGTCTGCCTAATTTACCACCTGTTTGTGCCCCGAGGAATGCTGGGTGCCGGCGGAGCGCACAACTGTGTTTAAACAGAGGGGCCTCTTCCCGTGACCCCCGGGGGGCCTGCACCACCACTCACACATGGGGGTTGTGGCCCCCGAAGAGAAGAAGAGAAGAGACCCACAAAAGCGAGGCGACAGGCCTGAGAAATGAATTAGGCCGAGGAGGCAGAGGCAGAGGGAACGCATGCTAAGCAATGATTTCTGCCGTGCTGCCTCAGTCAGCGCGGTTCAGGCAGAATCATCTGCTTCCAGGCTTTAAAGAGGAACTTCAGAGGAGAGCAACAGGAACCGCCCGCTTTGCTCGAATCAGCCCGACTGATTTATAGACGCAGAGCCCGTCTCAGCTCCGATGATTAAGATTTAAATCAGTGGAAATATGAATAATGGCGGTGTTTGGCTTCCTAGCAAACCTCAACAAATGGCCTGAATTACTGTCTACTCAACTGTAAGGGGGAATAAAATATATTTGGCCAATTTTCAGTTGGATGCCGTTTAAAGTCTATAAATGAAGTGAAGTTTCAGCGATGATGATTTTGAACGAGAGACAAGTTAGTCATGTCTGAAAGAAATCAACATGAGGGGAGCTGGAAGTGTTCTAGCTGAGCTAATAGTGATGAACCCTTTTAACAAGAAAAATGGAGGTTTTATTTACAGAAGCACACTCTTAAGGTACGTGTCCACAGGGGCGTTTTTTGGATGTTGGGAATCCATGGATGTATAAAGAGAACTTGATACAGTGTTGGAGGAGGGAGCTTGTTCATTCCTATGAGAGTTGCTCAGTGGCGCATGAAGCCAAAAGGGCTTGACTGCCGAGTGATAAAGTACCCGGATCATCCGGCGATCTTTCGCATCCATTGGGCCATAGAGCAGGCGCAGTAGTGTTTCCTTTAACTCCGCCTCCCAGCCTTCGCTCCAGCCTCGGTCTGGGTCTCATTCACATGAACAGAGGAAAGAAAATAACTCTGATTCGGCTATCAGTGCATTTCACAACTTTTAGGACCAAATGTTTTAAATAAGGGCTATTCAAGTGTTGTACTGTGAAGTTGATTCACCTCAAAAAAAATTACCGCTGAGTTACAGACATCTCTTTTCCAATGTAAGTCTATGGGAAAAAGTATTTTTGGGCCCAATGATATCACGTAACGGACACAGAAGTTGTAGTACCGTCGTTTGGCCACTACAAAAATTTGCTTCACAGCCCGGCGCTCTTACTGGGGGCTTGGGGAGATCACCTCGCTTCCCAGCATTGGACGCTTGATGGGCTGCCACTAGACACATGATTGGATGAAGGCTTTCCCTCTTTGGCTGCTGCTCCCAGCTTTCAAACCGGAACCAACATGGCGGCTCTTTTGGAAACTTTTTTCTCTTATATTTCGAAAATAGTTCACCGAAGTGTGTTTCTGAAAACATTTTATGCGAGAAATAAGCCATGCAGTCGCTGAATCTGTCTTTATTTTAGATCAACAACGGGTTTAAAAGTCCTCTGGAATTTCCAGAGGCGGCGAGTTGCGCCAGACGCCCCTGATTTGCATAAAGTAGCCGAGACCTCAACTTTATGCAAATTAAGAGCAGCCAACGTGATGCCCCGTCTCTTTTTATCAAAGAAAAATGGAGCTTTATTTACAGACGCGCACTCTCAAGGTACGTGTCCACAGGGGCGTTTTTTGGACGCGAGGGATCGCCTCGCTTCCCAGTAGTGGACGTTTGATGGGCTGACACTAGGCACCTGATTAGACGAACGCTCTTTGGCTGCTGCTCCCAGCTTTCAAACCGGAACCAACATGGAAGCGGAAACGTTTTTACGAAAATAGTTCACCAAAATGTGTTTCTGAAAACATTTTATGCGAGAAATAAGCCATGAAATTGCTGAATCTGTCTTTATTTTAGATCGACAACGATTAGTGTAAAAGTTTTTCTGGAGTTTCCGGACGCGGCGAGTTGTGCCGGACGCCCCAGATTTGCATAAAGGAGCCTAGACCTCAACTTTATGTGAATGAAGAGCGGCCAATGTGACGCCCCGTCTCTCTAATCGCGCCACCACGCTACCAAAATGCATTGCACGGCTGCTTACATAACAATGAATGGGAAGTGTGGAAAGGACGGATCCTGTGGACACCATCACTGTGTTTTTAGGGGATACAGTACTTGCAAAAACCTGGCTGAGACAAGACTATATCCCATTTAACATTGGATTGAACAAAGGGTATTTTGGTCTCTGTGGTGTACAGATGTGGATCCACCGCAACTATTATATTGCAATGATTAATGGTGCAGAAAATCCAAAGAGCGCAGTGGATCATTTGATGAAAGTAGAGCTACACAGTGGGATAGAGCAATGAAAAACGTGTTCTACTACTGCCTCTGTTATATCCCATTGTGTGTTGGACTCACAGGTATGATACTCCTCTTTGTTGTAGTTTTAGTTTGAAGTATAAATATCAGCATCATCAATCAAATTTCCTTCTTGTTCCAAGTTTGCGAGACCCAGCTGTCTTTGCTATATTGCGGTGGTACCAACCAACGTTTTAATATATCATTTCATACCCTGTGATATGACGTTTATTTACCTGGCACTGCATTGTTAGATGTATTTCAGCTGCTCCACTTGTTCTGTGGATTCATTGACAACATAATGTGATTGCCGTGTGTGTTTTGGCTTCATTTATTAGTTTGGGATTTGCACTAAAACTACTCTACTCTAAAAGTTTTGCCAAATGCCTCAGGCTGACTGGGTTGGACAAAGTGTATCCATCCAACATACTTGTGTGGTCTGTTCCTCTTACCATAGTTCTGACATCCACACTTTGACTCTTTTATGACTGACCACAGAAGAGGGACTGCAGGGCGGGAGAAGTGGACAGGCTTTTACTCAATACAATACATTTAGTGGATAAACAGCAACATCTTAGGCAATCCTCGAAGGAAAGATGACACATTTGTGTTTCCATTCATTTGTCAAGCGGATTTTAAGCAAACTTTTGAAATGTCGCAAAAAAAATAAATGCGAATTAGGCGCGTTTCCATCAACTGGTTTGGAGTGAATAAACTGGGCTACAGCGTAGTTTGGTCAGAATTTGGCGCTCTAGGCTATGCGTGGCTGTAATCCACCAGTAAACACAGTAGAAGAAGAAGTAGACGTTGCGGACTGGAAACAAAACAAGTCGGCTTGGCCATATAACCATCTACGAGAGAAAAATAGAGAGGGGTCTTCAGGAATTTGTTTCAATTGGGCAAGTTTTAATTGTTCTTTCATGTCAGCTAGTAGTGGCCATATTTCATACTGTTCGGAGACGAAGACAAGCGTTCGCACGTTATGGGAATATCCGAGAAGACGCTGACAGTGGAAACTAAAAATTACGATGCCAGTTGCAGCTGCTGCGGTAGTGAGCCAATCACACACTGCGAGCAAAACAGTCATGTTTTTCTAGATCTGGGCACAAAAAGGACTGATTGCAGGTATTGTTTGACTGGAGAAGTTTCAATACTACTTGGTACTGGGTTGTTGTGGTCAATACCTTAAAGGGACTCAATGTAAGAATCAGAAATTGCTTGTTAACAGTGACACTGCTGGCTGTAAACTCAACGACAGTCAGCGTCCTGTTGCTTGCGCTACGTAGACGCGAGCCAGCATCGGTCAAAACAATGAGGCAACAAACACAAGACTGAACGTGATTGACAGCTAAAACCACAATAGCACTATATATTTCACACGCTTAGCAGTAATATTAGCTTACCTGTCCAGTAGGAATTTTGCCAGCTCAGGGTCCGTTTTGATACCTAAAACCAAACGAAGCTCCCTCCATGAATCGAAGGACCCACCGATGTTGATCCTAGTTTTCGCCCGACGTCAGTCACATGGAGTTTGTGTTTGAGTCTGAGTTGTGGTGGAGGCTGGTCGTTTGTTTGCGTTAGCGGACTCCATTTCTAACCAACTGTAAGCTATCGTTAGCTATGCCTGTAGCTGCGCTAAAGCGAGTTAGCACACGCGAGCGCGCATGATGTCACATCCGCCGGGACACCGGCCCGAGTCCTTCACATTAAAAGCAGTCTACAGGCTGATAGAGGAAACACAGAAAGTCGCGGAAGGTCTAATTTTTTAGGTTAGGTTACAACCTGTTCCCTCATTTGCAATAAAAAATTATTCATACGTGTAAAAACTTACATTCAGTCCCTTTAATTTATTTATTATTTATTTATTTCATGGTTTATTTAATAGGGACCAATACAATGTACATAGACAACTTAAAAACAGCTATCTGATGCCAGTATCATAGTGCTTGTAGCGGATGCTAATTTGCAACACCTGTCCCTAGAATTAAAGGTATTGAGTACCGATACCCATCTTAGGGAAACAAATGATCAGTCATGTGAGTTAAATGTTCGCTATGTCAGCATGTATTCAGCAAAGGCATTTCCATAATCATTTAGTGCATTAACTCTTTTTCGACAAAAAAGAGGCAAAAAA
>CAKAKR010059603.1:0-49298 GCA_916700685.1 Adelosebastes latens | reverse complement strand
TTAGCGGACTCCATTTCTAACCAACTGTAAGCTATCGTTAGCTATGCCTGTAGCTGCGCTAAAGCGAGTTAGCACACGCGAGCGCGCATGATGTCAAATCCGCTGGGACACCGGCCCGAGTCCTTCACATTAAAAGCAGTCTACAGGCTGATAGAGGAAACACAGAAAGTCGGGGAAGGTCTCATTTTTTAGGTTAGGTTACAACCTGTTCCCTCATTTGCAATAAAAAATTATTCATACCTGTAAAAACTTACATTCAGTCCCTTTAATTAAAGGTATCGAGTACCGATACCCAACTCTAGCGGAAACAAATGATCAGTCATGTGAGTTAAATGTTCGCTATGTCAGCATGTATTCGGCAAAGGCGTTTCCATAATCATTTAGTGCATTAACTCTTTTTCGACAAAAAAGAGGCAAAAAACACCTCAAGCAAGCGTAAAAACTTTTTTCCGCAATTGAGAAAGTTTTATCAAATTTTGCCGTTTCCATACAGCTTTTCTCATGCAATACTAGTATTTACACATTCTAATCTTCCACCTTGTACTCAGTCAAAGGAATAGTGAGTTAGATGAGAAGATTGATGCCACGCTCATCTCCGTATGGTAAAGATGTAGCTGGAACCTACAGCCAGTCAGCTTAGCTACATAAAGAGTGAAAACAGGGGGAAACAGCTAGCCTGGCTCTGTCCAAAACGTACAAAATCCACCTTTCAGCACCTCTAAAGCTCTGTTCTGTTGCCTCCGTCCTTCTCTGTGATCTGTGTTTCACACTAGCTGAGTGATCACACAATACAGGTGTTTTGACTGGCCTGTCTTTAAAGTATATTTCTATTGTCATATGACTGCAAAAGCATTTAATAGTTGAAAAAAGACCCCCAATTGATTCTCTGTTTCATACTCTTGCAGTTATTTGACAACAGAAAAAGAGAGATATGTTAATGAAAAGACGTTTACTGTGTGATCAGATCAGCTGGATCAACATACAAAACGAACAAGTGACAGAATGTTGGCTGTCGTTTGTCTTGAAAAGCTCTCCCTGTCCAGACTTCAAAATTTTTGAAAACCTCAGTTTTCCAGAGGTGGGAATTGTCAGCTTTATGTGTATGGAAGCCCAAAGATGTGTTTCCATATGAATCTGTATTAGCGGACATGGCCTCAGGCTGTGTAAAGTAAGCCATCACAAAAACAGCATCAGGGTGTGGATTGGCTTCGCTCCGGGTCTGATTAATTGAGACATCTGACCTCTCGACTGCTGGCTGACGTCTGGCGGCACACATTCCTGCATATTGGACTCACTCACCGTAGTCTTTTTTACAGTACTTCTTCATGGTGATCTTCATCTTTCCCTTGGAGGCTTTACAGTGAGATTCGCAATCTAGGGAGAAGAGGAGAGAGGGAAAGTTAGACAGCTAATTTCATAATAAAATGCTTCCTATAACAAGAAAAATGTGTTTCAGCATCATCAGGCCAGGCTCCAGCTGGATGGAGTTTACATGTGTCACACTATTTGTGCCCCCAGGGTGTCGAAGATGCCTTCAAAGTGCCACTGTGAAACGGGTTATAGCTTACACAGATCCTCCTGTGTCTGCCAACACACTCTTACTACACTTTTCCACTCCAGCCTGCTCCCTCGTCAGTGTCCTGGCATGCATTGTGTGAGCTCTGAGGGCTACAGAGGTCAACCCTGCACAAAAGAAGGTCACGGCGGGAAATTAGCTAGTGACCGACTAAAAATTAGCAGGGACCCTTAGCTGCATCTAAAGCCCCTGACACACCAAGCCGACGGTCGGCCGAGAGTGGTGTGAAAATGGTCGGCAAACGCCGCTTTATTTCATGCACGGATCATAACCACCGCTTGTATGTCCGCAGTCCTCAGTCTTCCGGTTTCCCTTTTTGAATGACGAATACAGACTACCACCACCTGCTGGTGTGGAGAGTTATTTCATCTCACGCAGGCGCACAACGTACGTGTTGACAGGCCGTCGGCTGTAGTCGTGGCAGTGAGGTGACTCAACAGGCCTTTGTCGCCGCTAGTTCTTTGATGTCGGCTTTGTGTGTCCCCAGCTTAAGCCACTTGAGGCGAGAAAGCGAATACTCTAACACTGGACTAAATGTTCTATGGCCCCCAGAGAAAGAAGCTCACAGACTTATGATTAATGTGGTATCCCTTTTACGCCGTGTACCTGTACCTGCCAAAGGGCGTTATCGATGGCCGCTGCTGTCGCTCTGTCACTGCGCCAGGTACCTTTTGTAATGAGGGAGCTGGTGGTGGGACCAGAGGCCAAGCTGAAAATTGAAATCATTTGTTCCCTCCACTTTCCACTGACTGACACAAATTGGAACCAGATCATCTCTGAGTGTTACCCCCCACCCCCCTTCCCTCCCACTCCGCCTCTCCCAGAGCAATAAGCCTTGTGCTCTTTTTCTGGGAGGGGGGTGGGAAAGCTGGGCTGGGCAGTCTGAAGAGAAAGGAGGGGGGGCAGTTGAGAGAGAGAGAGGGGACCTTTCAGCTTGCCTGAATATGGACAAACTTCATTATTTCTTCCAGCCCTCTGTCCAGTCTTCCCCTTTCTTCCCCATTATACTCCGTGTGAATGAGGTTGCCTGGGTAATGATTGAGGAAGAAAAAAACGCCCCTCTCCTCCCTCTCAAAAAAAAAAGAGCGGTTCGGGACGTGGGATGAGGATTCATGTATGTAGAGAAAGCATTTCTGGTTGGAATGCCTGGCTTCTTTCTGGGGTGGCGGGAGAAATAAGAAAAGAGGAAATCCCAAAGTAAATGAATTTGACGAGTCCATATCGAGCACGCCTGATTTCCATGTAAATGAAGTGCCGAGGGCAAAGGGGGGGGGGCTCTTTATCTCCCGCCGGCCCCTGGGGGCCTTTATCATACCTCCCTTTGATAGCTGACGTTGCCCATTAGCCCCCTTAGCGCAATCGCTGCGCTGGGGCCATTACACCCGCGGCTCTCATTAAGGTCCGATCTCCCGCCGCGAGGACAAACGCCCCCTTTGTGTGTGTCTCTGCGGCAGTGCCACGTTCATTCTGCGGGGGTCCCCGGGGACCACACTGCTCCTAATTTGGAGGGTGGTGTCTGTGTGGAGTTTCTGACAGGAGTCCAAACTCCACACAGCCTCGCCAGGCGCTATAGTAGGAAGTGGGGACTCAACAACAAAGCTGAATGAAGTCAGTGGCGCCACTCTCATCAGACACTGATTGATGATCAGAGGTGACTCAGCCTATTCAACCAAACCTGTATCACGGTAAAAACTAATTGATATACTGTAATGTACAGCTGAGGCAACAGGTTTACAGCCTGTTAGCTGGTCTATTACATTTATGAATAATCATCCTAATCAGCCATTAAATGACACTAAACCTGCAGGTAAATATTTTTGTCCCACATCGTCTAATGTCAGGAGCCCAACATGGAGACCCTTGTCAGAGCACACGAACAATGGGGTCGGGCAGGCCTTCACTGTCGGCGCAGCCAGCCTTGATTGAAATACAAACTGGTGCAAATGAAGCATGTAATCAGATTAGGGCTGAAACCCTGGGGAGGCTGCTGGGCATGCTTGGAATACACAGGCAACGAGGCCGCAGGGAGCGCTGGCAAAATATCTGGAGTTTACATCAGCGGACCTCATACCTCACTGATGTGTGTGGTTTAGGAGTGAGACTGTGGATGGATGGAAAAACACACATGTGCTAGAAATGCACACATAATTACATGTATGGAGGAGCGGTTACTTCATTTGCACAGTGATTAAAATATCAAGCCCACGATAACTAAATAACACATTAAAAGAGCAATACCACTAAACTGCGCAAGTGAGCTTGAAGGTATAAAAATAGAACTTTAAAGCTGCAGGCGGGAACTTTGAGCAAATATGAAAAAAGTTATTTTTATAAAACGGTCACTATTCTGACATTGAGGATGTATTTTAGTGTACTGTTTAGATGTAAAATAGGAAAGTTTGTGAGCCGGACGCATGTTGAAAACAGTCAAGCCAAAGCCAAGCACCGCCCACCGGCCGGAGCAAACTTTCTAATTTTACAGCTAAATAGTACACTACAAGATATTTCTGAAAACATTTAAAGGTGCTATTGATAACACTGATAACATTCAGCCACTATATGCTGCATTCTCCCTCCCCCGTTCCGTTGCATTTACTTCACAATAAGTCGTTGCCAGTCACTTACCGTCAATCTCAGATATTTATCTGTTTTTTCCACACTAACTGACGACCCAGAGATACCACGACACCAGACAACCAACGTTGTTATACTATTGGCTCACAAGCTTGTTAGAAGTGGGAACCAAACGTTAGATGTCTTCCACAGAGATAAACAAAACATTAATTTTGGACCCGCAAAAATTAAAAAAAATATTAATTCATAATCTTAATACCATACTTTTATTCAGCACCTTTCTAAAAGCTCTGTGGATGACTGCTCGGCTCTGATTGGTTGTTTTCCCCTCAGCGCTGTGAAATCTTGCAAATGTCATTAGGAGCACAGGAGGAAACAGAGGAACATCATTTTTTTCAGATTATCTGTCTCATGCACTACTGTTCAACCCGTTCTCATTCCCAACTCGTAAAATACCGCCGTTTGGTCAGTGCTCCTCGGCATCGGAGACCGACGCACGGAGGCGCCCTTTAGCAACAGTATGTGACAAACTGGGCTTTCACTTAACTCCAATGTAAACCCACCCGTGGCGTTATTCAACGGTCGAATCAAGTGACATAGTATTAAAAGCATGAGAGTCCGCTCAGGGCAGGCGGGAGGGGAGGTGGATTAGTCAAACAAACACAAGACTTTCAACCAGGAGACTGGTGTTTGTGTCCCAAGTGAAACTAAAAGTAATGTTGACTTATTTTGTGACGTCAGTCTTTAGAGTAACTTGTCGGTATCGTCAGTCCCGTGAGTCGCTAGTCATGTGAGGAGTTAGTATTGACAGCCACGTGAGTCGGAAGTCAGTGAAGTTAACGTCAATCATGATCGTTTCCTAACCCTAACTAAGTGGTTGGTTGCCTATACCTAACTTCCTGTGAAAACGGAAGTTTGTTTTGAAAGGACTTTTGCATGTAACGTGTGTATATTGACACGCCGTCCCTGGTCCGTCCAAAAGTAACGCAAAAGGGGTACCCCGTGCATCGGTCTTCGATGCCGAGGGGCACTGACCAAGCCATGGTATTTGACGGGTTGGGAGTAAAAATGTGTAGTACTGTCAGGCTATAGTGTGAGTTTTACAAAATTAACTTTTTTTATCATATTTGCTCAAAGTTACCGACTGCAGTTTTAATCCAGAGATGTTTTGTGTTGTTTTATTGTTGTAAAATCAGCAGAATATGTACTGTGTTCCTCACCTGACGGCTCCTCGTAGCTGGTGTAAGTTGCTGTCGGAGATGCAACCGGGATCTCTGTGACAAGGAGAGGAATAGATTTTACATTGTGATCATATTGCAATGCATACAGAATAAAACTTATGTGATGGAGAAATATATGTAGCTCCATTTCCTGGTTATTCTCCTCAGAGCAGAATGTGCCTCAGAGCATATATGAATTGTACTTATGAATGGATTTAATGGGATGTCTTGTTAATGACAGCTGATTTTGACTCGCAGATGTGCTGAAAAAACGTGTAACAAGACTGTGAGTTTCCTATTAATGTTCGGCTCTCCCCCTGATTGTGGTATGTTGAGCCAAGGCCGCCGGTGTTGTTAAAGTCGGTGCTGGCAGGAAGTTAGATATCACAAAAATTTAATATCATGCTATTAAAACCAAAAGACATTATCTCAAAAAAATATACGAGAAACCAAATATATTCTCCAAGAACCCCATTTCCTCCAAGTTTTACACCACATTTGTTACCTTCCCAACAAAATTAAAGAAATCCTATTCCAGCAGGTTCACAAGTTTAAATTATCGTTGTGAATTCCGGTTAAACAAGTCCACAGAGACCATGTCCAATTACCTCACATGACTTTATCAGAAATGTCATTCCCAGTAACATAGTGGACAATTGTTAGTGTGTACATGTCCTCCCAGACATCACTGTTATCTTATCTGTCCATGCCAGCCAGCTACTTGATGCTCCTAGCTACAGCAGCTACTAGCGACCCATCTCTGTTTCTGTGAGGCGTTGGCGTTTATTGCCGAGGGCCTGGAATCTGCAGGCAGCAGATACAGCCAATAAACATATCAGCCATCATTCCCTTGGACTCGTTCTGGGGATTTATTGCGAGTCGGACCGTTAACGGTGCTGGAGGCACACAAGGCCATGTTAGGCAACCTCCTAATGGTCTGTTTATCCAGGCTCTGGTTTAAACAGCCAAATATCTATCCAAAATATCTTAAAAATAACACGAGATGAATGTGCGCCATGAATTCATGCATAACAAGCATGTCCTGTCCTTTTCAGTTCCTGTCCTGAGGGTTCTCTGAGGGGTTTCTATCACTGATGTGGTTGAAGTATCATAGATTTGGCTAAACTAGCTTTGCTAGGGTCAAACCAGAAATAAAAAAAAAATTAATTAATTGTGATGGAACTCCAACAATTAGTGGATGCACTTGCAGGGGCAAAGAAAATCATCTAGTTCAATTTGGTGAACTTTGACCCATGAACTTCCACCATTGTCCAATAGCGGGCTGTCTTGACAGAGATGACCTTTGAGGGAATGGCGAGCCGGAGAGTTCAACATGGAGGAAGCCATTGTAGCTCATTATCTGTGCGTCACCATCAACTTTTATTTAATGTCCTCTGTATAAGCTGCTCCACAAAAGAGGAATGGGTGGCTGACTGTTATAAAGCAGGAGTCGCCGGTACAAATGCATCTTTTGAATAAACTGTATGAACCTATTGTCCCATTAGCAATGAAGATAAACCAACGAGTTTGACAACTGACCGTTAGCAGGCTCTTTAGCTCAGAAAACTACTCGATATCTTTTTATTCAGCAAAATGGTGTACATTGGTGAACAAAATGTCAGGGAGACATAAACAGAACAGCGACAGAAGGTCATGGAGTGATTGTGACTTGCCTAACTTTTTTAGCTTTGAGATGTAGCTGAATTTTATGATTTATAAAGAGTTTATAAGTTTCTTTAAAGATTAGTAATAATCCATTTAGGGGTAGTCAAAAATCCCCTTGGCTGGTGGCTATCAGCCTCTTGCATATCTAGCGCTGCTTTTAAGCTACTAGGGCTGGGACGCTTCACCTATCTCCCGATTCGATACTATCACGGTACTTGGGTGCCAATTCGATAAGTATTGTGATTCTACAAGTATTGTGATTCGATATTACGATTTATTGCGTTTTTTGTTAACTTTTTTAATACTAGACCATGGGAAAAAGTTGAATCATACACTTCTAGGGACTTTTACTTTGGAAAATATCTAAATTATTACAGTAAAAATCTTTGATTTTCAGCATGTATGTAGTCAGAGATGTCCTGAAGTTTTTTCCAGCAACCCAAAAATAAAAAATAAAGAAATTTCCCTAACAAATTAGTGGTATTTTCTTTTTTACTTTGTAAGGTTTTAAACTTCTGGTTAATACAGTATAATCTAATCAATCTTATTTCCATATATATATTTTGTATATACAGTACCGTTTATTAACACCTTATTTTGAAAACCGGACGTAGTCACACGTGTATACTTCCGCTGACTTCTCTAAGTCCGTCGCTAGCTCTCCCGTCAGCTCCATTCTCTTTATCCATCCATGGTCAGCTCCATCGGGGCCATTTGAATGCATTTAACATAAATGTCAGTATATGGGTGCTCTACAGTTGTAGCATCGGCCCATTTGACCACGGAGATGAGAAAGACGGCTGGCTTGACCGCACGTTACTGCAATACGATAACGTTTCCTGTCCATGACAGAATTAGCATGCAGTCTTAGCCATGATGTCTAGCTCTGCTTTTCCTGCAATGTGTGAAACCCAAAGTGCTTCCATACTTTACTGGATGTGTAGTGTTTACCACTTTGGATTTAAAATGTGAGAGTGCAGGTCGTATCCACACGGACCCTCCACCGTTTTCTACTTTCGCATCTCGGCTCACTACGGTTTGTTTTGGTTGACGGATATGGAACAGATATGACGTCACGTTACTCTGACTACAACAATAAAAGTGGTAACTTCCTTCTACCTCCGCATAGACTCAAACAAAGCAAATATATTGATTCTGGCATTAAAAAATCTATTTCAAAATCGTAAAAAAAAAATCGCAATACATAGGGTAATCAATTTCTTCCCCATCTCGATGGCGTATTAGAAAGTGAGGAACCCAGAACCTTTTAAATTAAAACATTGTCATAATTTACTCCTTTTATATTCACCCTTAATCAATGCATTTACATCACTCTTGATGCATGATGAGGCAAAGTGCTAGCCAGCCAAAGGGTTTTTCTCAACTTGGAAAAAGTTTTCTTATGAAAGGCTTATTATTTCAGATTGATAAGGCATATATAAATGATTTCTTAACCATTAATAAATCTGTCAGTTAACTGTTCATAAACTGTAAAGCTCATTAGAAAGTTGCACCAGATGCCCTATGAGAGGTTGTTAACATGGATTAACGTTTTCTGGATCTAGTCATTGTGTGTAAAGGTGGTAGAAGTGGGCCTTACTGATGCAGGGGGCGATGGGGGAGCGGCTCTGCTGGTAGCCCTTGGCACAGCGGTTACAGGTGATCCCCGTCACTCCGTCCTTGCAGGGGCACTGGCCTGTTGTCTGGTTACACGTCTTCCCTGCTGCTCCAACTGGATGGCAGTCACATGCTATGGAGGGAAAGGAGGGGGGAAAAACACACAAGAACATCAAGCCAGATCAAATCACAAGTAAACAACTTGTGATTTGAAAAATGAAAACATGAGTGGTTTACAAAACCAGTGCCTTACAAAACATATCGGCTTTCAAATGGCTACAGCATGTCTCTGCCCTGCCCTCTGCTGACTCTACATATTCCATACAATAAAAAGTCAACACACGAAAACCTAGTGAGAAATCATTCACATTAGAGCGGGCTGTGTTTTTCCTTCCAGACCATCACAGATGGGGAACTGGGCCCTGCACCAGCATAAAACCTCAATCAAATTACACTGCTTCCCTCCACCCATAATGACCACGGGACTCTTCATTAGGTCTGCTCTGGAAGGCACGCAGAACAGTAAATAACTTGATTAATTATGGTATTTCACCCTCACCGCAGAGTACCGGTATACTGTGTGTGATGCATGTGGGTATGTGTTATGCGTAGGGGTGCGTGTGTCTTTGAGCCTCTTGAGAGCAGGCTTTGTGTCCTCTGCACCGTTGTGATCAGACAGGCTGTGTGCTCTTCAGATCGAGTTTCCAATGTAAAGCTTTTTGGCAAAGAGTTCCTTTGCAAATACTGCCTGAATAATGTTTCCCATTAATGGACGAGTGGAACGCACTTCAAAGTCTGTTTAAGCTGTTAGTTGGGAGGATCGCACGTTTAAATGTGAGAAATTCGTTCTGTGCATGTGTGTGTGTGTGCGTGTGTGTGTGAGTGTGTGTGTGTGTGTGTGTGTGTGTGTGTGTGTGTGTGTGTGTGTGTGTGTGCTCTGCCAAACGTTTACCATAAAGCCAGTGTGTTTGAAGTGGAAGCCCAGCCTCCCTATTAGCCCTGCATGTGTTATATGTACCAGCAGAGTCATTTGAAATGTGCTTGAAGTGGTCCAGTGGAGGTTGGAGTTGCTTTGAGTTGGAATTTATGGAGCTTCATGAACATAACGAGATGCTTATTAAATCTTTTCTTTTAAAAAAAAAGGTCTAACTTCTTTGTTTTTCTTCTGCTTGATTTGTATTGTTAAAGCATCCTCCAAGTGTATTGTTTTGAATAAAATAGAATGGTGAATTCTTTTCATTTCCTCTGAGAATTCAACACGAGCACGTTCCTTACATAAAAACGAGGGAGGGCTGTTTAATGCAAACTACAAATACATAAAACAAAGGACTCTCACCGAGGAGACCGGGGTTTGCATCCCGTGTGAAACCAACTTTGTGTAGTTGTCATTGTGTTCACAAGCTTAAGTTTCACTTTCACTTTTCAAATGAAGTCATTTTAAGCCGAAATCCGATCTTTTCCCTAAACTTAACCAAGGTTTTGTTGCCTAAACCTAGGGAAGTTGTAGTTTTGTTGCCAAACCTAAACAAGCTGTTTTGTTTGTGTTCAAAATGTAATGTTTCATTCAGTTTTACATGTTAGAACATGTTGCTTTAAAGTTTTGATTTCACTTTTACAATGTAGTAGGTGTAGCAGGCCCCTACTGACCCACATCTATGAGGCGTATAACAACTGATAACGTACATTTAATGAGCTGATAACAGACTAATCAAGTGGATTTGTACTGTAAATGGACAGAAAACTATAGGTTAGGCTCCCAATCTAAGAAAACGTCATTCAAAATCCCATTGACATTTATGACATGACTTTGGCTTTCTATAAGGCTACAGCCAGGAGCTGCTTAGGTTAGCTTAGCTTAGCATATTCCTCCCAGCCAAGAAATGGTCTGGCTCATAACCCCCCGTAAAAACAATGTGTCAACACTTTATAATTTGATTAAACATAAAAGATATAATGTGTTAGCCAGTGAGCTTTAAGGCCTTTAAACAACAGGGGCGTGACGAAGAAACAACACGAAAATGCAAAATACTCGCTTGTGTATATTATATGTCTATGGCTTTTTATTGTGAAAGGTAAGAACGGAAGGAGTGGATCTGGTCTGCGCTGCCTTTTTCAAGGTTGAAAGGAGTAATAAAGTTTGCCGTCTTGGTTCGGACTACGGAGCCTCTGTATTGTTGTTTCTTAAATATAGCCGCAACTCAACCTGGTTGGTTGACGCCTTTATTCGCGGTGCGAAAGCTCAGAAAATCGCGTAATATTCGTGTTCTGTGTTAAAGTGTTCATGACAAAAACAACAGTTTGAAAAAAACATATTGATGTATGAATTAATCACACGAAAAAAAAAAAAAAAAAACTCTGCCTGTGTAAAAGCCTTTAGAGTTGCTGGTAGGTGGATTTTGTTACCAGCACAAATCCGGGCTAGCTTTTCCCCCTCTTTCTGTTATTTGTGCTAAGCTAAGCTAACCATCTAAGAAAGTGAATAATTTTTCAAAAAGTCAAACTACTCCTTTAAGAGAGTAAAACATAGTGTTTGATTTACTCTACATTAAATGTGATAGACTGAATAACGTTTATAAGTTAATAAAATATCAGAACGCTACTTTCTATTTTTTCTGTAATGACAGTTAGATTAACTCTGTTTCATACCACTTCAATCTCAAAAGCCCACTAATGCAAAACCACAGCCTCACTGCCTTCACGGGGGGTGCTATAAACTGGACAGATTAATTGATTTCAACCTGTGGTGGTGGTGGGGGTGGCTGTGGAGCTGAATGGTTGCCGAGGGGGTTTTGGAGGCGTGCGGTGCAGTGAACCATGTACCGGCTTCATCTCTGCGGACTCGCTGCGCCCAGTTAAAGGCTTAGACTGCCAAACGTACGATGGGACGGGGGGAAAAAAAACAAACTGTTAGGGGCGGGGGGGCGTGCACTGTCGTTCTCCAAGAGCCGTGTTTACACTGCGCTTGATGAGGGGTGAAGTTGTTAATCTGGGAAATAAAGCATGAGGCATTCCACGCTGCCGCTGGAGATGTAGGCGCTGTATAGTGCAGAAGAGACTTCTTTTTTTTGCTAAACTATTAAGCAAATCGTTGGGAGGACATTTTGTTGAGAGTGTTGGCGAAAGAGAGAGGGGGGGGGGAGGTTAAGGAATGGGGAATGAAAGCAGACTTCCTCCTGGCTGTGTTTTGGCGCAGCGCTGTATTTCCTGTCCAACAACAGCAGAGTGGGATGGTTGGCTGATTTGAACAATAAATATAGTGGTTTCTAACTGATGTCACATCGCCTTGTTTTTGTCACCTGAGGAGAAAGGCAGCAATCAGGCTGTTTGGGTTTGATCCCAGAGCACCGAGCTGGGTATATGAAGGGATGGGGAGAGGGGCTTGGAGTGTTCAGGTTACTGATCCAGCTGTTTGGAAAGACTTTGCAGAGATCTATGGATGTTTGCTACGTCATTAGGCAAAGTGAGAACCTCTGTTACACTAACCTGCTCCCAGCTCCATCCCCCCTGAACCTAACTACTCCCCAAATATAGCTTGTGAAAATGTTTGGGCTGGCGGAGTGAAACAATGCTGCGAAGAACCATTTGTCATTTTTTAGCTAAGTACGATCTATCAAGCTTTTGTTCAGCACAACACTACCACATGCAGCAAATCGATCCCAGCGCTCTGTTTGAGAGCGATCTCTGAAAACGCTTTTGTAGGCCCTGTTGCCCGAGCCTTTTCTTTCATTTCATGCATGCTTTCATGCAAGCTGAGTGAATTAAGCGGGGAGGACTGTTGTGGCATGCAGTAGGAAATATCATGTTGCTGTCCCTGTGTTTAAATAGCCAGTGGTATACCAAGGATGGGGGCACCGGAGGATAGGCATCCCGAGGCCCTGTCACCAGCCAATCATAGCTCAGTGATGGATGTTGCTCAAGACCGCAATATCTGCATCTGCCCAGTCACTCATTAGTCATTAGTATGCGGTAAAACCATAGAAATAGATATATTTCTTGAGATATAAATGGCATCCAATATTGTTTAAAAGTACTACCATAAAAGTAGTAACAAGCTAAAAAGTTTTTCCCCATATAAACAGACTATAAACAGACTTTCCCTCCAACTAGAATTGTCAAGTCAAGTTGGAGTTTACATCCATGTTTGTCCAAAATGTCATCACTTCATCATATTATCCTATTAGACATTTGTGTGAAATTGTCATAATTAGCATATGAATTTTTGAGGTATGGTCAAAAACCCTGTTTTGTGAGGTCACAGTGACCTTTGACCACCAAAATCAAATTGCAGTGGAAACCGCTTATAGTGATCAAGTCTGTCTGGTTCAAATTGATCACTATAAACAGATGATTATTATAACCGAATTTTTGTTGTTGTGCATCATTTCTCATGCAGATTACCATCTAATTGACATTTGTATATTTACTACATGAATACAAAGTAATGAAACGGACTGCTTCGTTATTTACTGGCTCGCTGACAATTCTTCTGCCTTTTCCCTCACCAAGTTGAGGCATTGCCGTTTTTGGCCGGGCGTCGGTCTGCATGTGTGATCTTGAGAATGAGACGTGCGTACGTACATATGGACAACACGAAAAATAATGCCTCCGGCGCCGAGGCATAAAAACAGCATCTCACATTAACTTCAATGTTTGCCAGTGTTTTGTAGGCAAACATACTGTCACATAGTCAGAGACAGGCGGAGATACGTACAAGTATTTTGTGCATCTATGGGATATTTTGCTGGTGAGCGTATAGCCTGAGTGACAGCAGGTTGTTTGCTCAGGGCCTCGGAGCCTATCTTTACTCCCCGAGGTGCTGCGAGACAGAAGGAGCCCAGCTTTTGTATCCCCTCACATTAATCCTCGGCTGCTCGGTCTCACACCTGACGTACGTGCTCACACCTGTGTGTGTGTTGTGTTTTTGTGCCTGTGTGTTGTAAGTGTGAATAGGGGGAGAGGGACGATTAGCGAGTTGTTTCCACTGCTCTGTTCAGTGGATCAGCTCACACCTCCGTTCTGTTTGTTATGTTTGTCTTGTCAGGGATCCACAGAGGACCCCAAATAGCTCGGGAGCTGCACGGGTCAGTTCACTGACACCAAGACAGGTGGCCGCCTTTCTACACTTTTTAAGGAATTCCTTTAATACCTGAAGTGTGAAACAGACAGTGATGGAAGAAGTACACAAGTAAAATGCCTGCATTCAAAATCAAGTGAAAGTAAAATGTACTTTATATATCAAAAGTAAAGTATTGTTTTGCAGAAAACTTAGAGTAGTAAACACCCACCTGATTATTCTGGGGGGGGTCAAGACTCGAAAAGGTTGAGAGCCACTGCCCTAAAGCACCCGATTCTACGGTTAACAGCTCATTAAATGTGCGTTATCGGTCACTATAAGCCTCATAGATGTGGGTCAGTAGGGGCCTGCTACACCTACTACGTTGTAAAAGTGAAAGCAAAACTTAAAAGCAACACATTCTAACATGTTGTAAAAACTGAATGAAACGTTACATTTTGAACATAAACAAAACAGCTTCTTTAGGTTTAGGCAACAAAACCACTTATTTAGGTTTAGGGTAAAAAAAAAAAGTGTTTTGGCTTAAAATAACTACGTTTGAAAAGTGAAAGTGAAACTTAATGCTTGAGAACACAAAGACAACTACACATTGTTGGTTTCACACGGGATGCGAACTCCGGTCTCCTGGGTGACAGTCCTTTGCTGGTTTTTCATTGGTTGAGCTGCTAACAATTCATATACTGTAGTATGTTAACATGCACTTGAGGAACCAGGTTAGTCGGAGAAACTAAGTTACAATGGTAGTAGACATCTGAAACAAGGGGCCTAAACTAGACACCACTTTTTTGTAAGGTGTCACACGCCAAAAAGACTTTTGCAATACACTAATCTTTAACAAATAAATATTGTGCAGTATAAATATAAAATAGTATAAAATGGAAATACTCACAGTACAAACAAACTGTACTTAAGTGCAGTATTTGAGTATATTTACTTGGTTACTTTCCACCCACTGGAAACAGCATTAGTGAAAAGCATGTGTATAAAACATTACCTCAACCGTAACTTTGGAGGAAAGTGTTGAACCTAATGCCAATCCTTTTATTTAACAAAAAGTTACACTGTGAGAATACTGGCGACTGTGTGCAGATAATGTTATAACATCCAACGTTTGACACATCCTGTTTCCTGTTACCTTTGCAAGCCCTCCGGTGAGAGATGGACTTGGTCATGTCCCTGTAGTAACCCTCCTTGCAGTAATGGCAATGGCGTCCCGCCGTGTTGTGACGGCAGTTGAGACAGACGCCGCCGCTTCTCCGGCCTGACAGCTTGTACAGCTCCATGTTGAAACGACAGCGGCGGGCGTGCAGGTTACAGTGGCAGGCTGGATAGAGAGAGAGAGAGAGACGCTGAGAAATGTTGCCATGACATTTTACAGATCAGCTAGTCATAATGTCTGTGAAATATGTTCAAACTGAAACAATCCCATGTGGCACAATATGAAATCCATGTAACTCCAGTTTTGCTGATTTTCGTGTTTTCACGAAACTCAGAAACTCCAAACTCTTGTCATGAAACCAAATGCTGTGTCATCAAGCTGCAAAACACGGCTGTTTTTCTTAGCTTCTGAAAAGCTTGACATTTTTGAAATATGAGCTTGTTATTTGACAGCGATGAACTAAAACGCACAATGTTTACAGACCTTCCAATTTGCAATTGTGGTGCAGAGCCAAATGCAGTTGAGATCCTGAGAACATGCATTTACTTGAAAGCCATCACAAAGTCTCAATCTTCTGGAAAGAGTTTGTCATTTTCAGACAACAGGTTATTGGAACAGATGGCGTGGCTTGGCCTGCTTTGGTCTGGCTTGAGAATAATGGAGCCTCTAAAAGAAACGTCCTGGTTCAGGCTCTCTTTCGCCTGGCCACCTGCTTGTGAATTTAACCTCTGAACCCCGGTGATGTCAGGCAGGAAAACTTTCTTCCGCTCTCCCACACATCTGAGGGACTGCTGATTTATTGTCATTGCTATTTTCACTCGTTAATATTGACCTCAAAGTTCATATTTCTCACGCACTGGATGCACTGCCACAATTTCAGACCGCTCTTCTGGAAACCCAAAGTGTTCAATATAAAATAAATACAAAATTACACAAAATAAATAATCACACGAATGAATGTTGCAAAATTTATATATGAACCAACAGCCCAGTTTTCCTAGTAGCTAGCAGCACAAGCTCCAACAGTCCCTAAATCTAGCGAGAAAGTCACCAGACTTGGCAACACTGACACTCCGTCCCTTCAGGCATCCCTCCAAAGCCACTGCCCCAAAATTATCTTAATGAAAGTAAACAACAAACATGGCTATTGTTAGTACTCACAGTTGTCAGTTGTCCAGTTGTCCTTTGGGCTTTTGATTATTGCAGAAAATAAGCTCTGTGGCAAACACAAGTTTATGATACTTACAGATTTTCTTCAGCAAGATAATCTTCACAAATTAACACCACTTTATGATTTTTGAAGTGTGAATGCAATCACCAGAAGTAAAAGGCTAATGTTGGGCTATAAACGAACTACACCACGGTCGCATGAGAGTGAGTATACACGACAAGGCTGTAAAGGCGGACGAGTCGGCGTGATGACGTTTAGTAGTCTCATTTAGCCACTTGTTAGCAACCGCCTTTTTTAAGACACGTAAAAGCTTAAAAATTCACAAGTGGGATATTTATTGATATATTTTATGTCGTAGAACAAAACGTTAAAATCCCTTAAGCTTGTGTTAACCACAGACCTTATTTCAGGCCTCTAACTAAAAACCCATTCAAAAAACCCATTGGCTTCCAGACGAGGGAACCGGAAGTGCTAAAATGTTACCTTATTTCTGGGTTTTAGGACTCATTCCTGTAGCACTCTATTACAATCCTGCAAAAGCCACAGATACCAAATTTTTTTTCTTTTTTTTTGTCAGAGTATTTAGCATTATTGACTGTTATCGGGACATAATGGGAATTTCAACGTTACCAACCCTACCTTTAAGAGAGGCGGGGACATATGATTGATTAAAGGTGAGAGGGAGGTGATAACACTCATGAAAAATGACATTATGAAATAAAAAGTGACATGAGAGAAAAGTGAGAAAAAATGATGTCATTGCCATTATGAGATCAAAGCTGGTGTTTGAAAAAAGGCCATTTTCTATATCTTCATCTATAATGAAGTAAAAATGAAAAATGATTAGTTATTTGTTATTTCACAATTACTTAGTCTATTAATATTGAACACTGTGGGGCACCGTATTCTCCATTGTTATCCTGCTTGTGATGTTTTCCCTACTAGGTCACTTTTTTCCTATGTTAGGCTGAATCATGCACGTAACATTCATAAGAGCAGCCCTCACAGTCCCTCACATTTCAGTAATCTCTCCATCAATGCGCCCGTCTTTATGTTATTACAGGGAGATGCTCGCGATAAGACTGTCACATATGCTCCACGTTCATCAGTGGTCTGAATCACGTACAAACCGACTCACACCTGCCGTTAGGGACCAGAGCTGGCAGGTGGTTGGGATTCAGAAACACTCCTTGTGAATGGGGGGCCCAGACGTCCACACACACACACACACACACACACACACACACACACACACACACACACACACACACACACACAGACATGCACACACAGAGGTGTTTGGCAGCTGTCACAGGCTTATCTCCCACACTACCCTCCCCAGGGCTGACCCAACACACACTACACCAAGCTTTGAAGAACACACACACACACACATGCTCCCTCCTCCCTTTCCCTCTTACTCTTTACTCCTCTCTTATCCCAGATGTTATCTCCACTTAAGGGAAGTGTGAGGGAAAATGCAGCGGGGCTTTTTTCATGAATAGGAAATGGAATGCTCTTAGTTTTTCGGTGCTGAAGAAAGCCGATGCTGGTACTGTACTTTCATCTTCCAAAATATTCAGAGACAGATGTGTTTATTGTAACACCGCAGCCGCCACTTCAAAGAACACAATTACTTTTTAAGAACCAGCCAGAGACAAAAAATAATAAATTAAAGCGGGATATACATCCTAATTTATCTCTTTTTCTTGTTTTCAATCCAGCAAGCAAATAGATGAGGTGTGTGATTCTTTGGCATAAATCGATCTGAATCTGTCTCTTTGGAGACTGGTCGTTCTCAAAGGTAAAAATGTACTTTCTTATACGTGTGTGTGAAAGTGTCATGAGATTAATAATCTCCACAGCTGTCCCCAGGTCCTTCTAATGAAGGCTGTGCTGTCTCATCCACACATCCCCGCTCTGCTCACTGCAGTTGTCGTCCAGCAGGGACAACAGCTTGGGCGCTGATAAGCCGTGTTTAGAGCAACAGACTCCTAATGCCCCTCGCAACATCTGTCGCACGTTTGCCAGATAACTGAATTACGTACTATTGAAAAGTCAGGGCACGGGTAAACCTTCCTGGTTTTGTTCTTCAACAGTTTGGGCTACGTGTAAAGAAACTCAAAGAGCGAAAGGATGTGAAATCTCTAAGTGAAGAATTTAGAGCCTTTTTTTTTTCAGATGTGCCCACACGGACCTGTCAGATGAGCTCATTTACCCCTTCATCAGCACCACCAGTCATGTTCCAACATGTTCATTTGAATTGATTTTAAAGTGGATATTATTTAACAACGTATCCTCATACAACGTTCCTATGATATCTTTCACACATTCCTATACACAATCATTGATGCAATGAAAATACTACTAGATAATAACGCGTTTACACAAATTTGTTTTAATGCCACTAATTTCTTTAATGCATTAACACAACTTGCGATTTTTACCTTCTAGCGGACTCAGTTTTAAAGCTAGAGTGAAGATACTGGTATCATATGAAACTAGAAAACCCAAGGAATCCATTGGTAACAACCATGTCATACCATGTCTAGCTTGTTGCGAAGGAGGTTAAATAACGCTCCAAACTTACGCTAAATTTTGGCGAGGAAAAACTGGCCATTTTCAAAGGGGTCCCTTGACCTGAAAATTGGTTTTAATGGTACCCACGAGTCTCCCCTTTACAGACATGCCCACTTTATGATAATCACATGCAGTTTTGGGGTCATAGTCAAGTCATCACACTGACACACTGACAGCTGTTGTTGCCTGTTGGGCTGCAGTTTGCCATGTTATGATTTGAGCATATTTTTTATGCTAAATGCAGTACCTGTGAGGGTTTCTGGACAATGTTTGTCATTGTTTTGTGTTGTTAATCGATTTCCAATAATAAATATATACATATATTTGCATAAAACAAGCATATTTGTCCACTCCCATGTTGATAAGAGTATTAAATACTTCTTTTCTTTAAAATCTCCCTTTAAAGTACATTTTGAACAGATAGATGTGATTAATCACAATTATCTATGGACAGTGATTAATTGCGATTCAATATTTTAATCGATTGACAGCCCTGGTCTTTTTATGTCTTTTTGTGTGCCTTGCGCTAAACAAATCCTAGAATGGTATTAATTAAGTACAACATGTAACGTGTGACATTTTCATATAAAAAAATGCCCCTTATGTTTCTCTGTATTGCCAACTAATATAACACAACCCAGCTTGTGAAAGCTTTTTTTATTTGCTATGTGTGTTTCTTAAACACTAGTAAAAATAGCAGTAAGAAGAAAGCTTATGAGAAAAAATAAATTAGAAAATACATATATTATTTACAGAATCATATTCAAGGAATGCCTACATTTCACCTTTCTAGTGAAAAACAAATTTGAAATTCTGAATATAAATTGAGTTTATACAAAGTAAAGGCATGGTTACTGCATATCAGCTGCTTACTGTGATTTTGCACTGGACATCCAGAGTAACAAGGTGTCTTTTCTGGGGCTGCTTTCATTTGCTTTCAAGGGCCTACTTAAAGCAATGCTATTCCAATCTATTTATGTTCAAGTGCCATCTATCAGGCTTAGCGAAGGAAGCGCTCGTAGTGGGTGTGCATATTGGATGGAAATTACGCATCCCACGGCTCGGTGGAGGCGGTTTTTCGCTCCGTCTACAGAGGAGAGCAGCACACTTCAGAAACAATCAACCGTCTGTACATGATGATCTGTAATGAAATTTGGTCATTAGGACTCAGCGCCGCAGCAGCAGATGTTTACCGACCCTGTCAACAGGTGTCAGAAGATGTTTAAGCGTACAGACTGAAGAATGCACCGCTTCTTCAGACGCGGAGAAAGATGGAATTCCAGCACGATTGTTGTTTATTCAGGACCAATTACTCTCTCAGTGCTTATGATCCTCTGCAGTCACTCATACCGTGAGCTGACGACGTGTGCCAGATCAAACAGGGTTCATCACAGCCTGCGATCAGAGGAAAAGACAACACTTGGCCTTTAACGGATTACAGAGCCATATTTTCATGACAACAGTTGGTTTAGTGGTTGGATATTTCAGAGACACGCACACATAGAAACATACAAACTGTACTTGTTGCGAATGTCTCTGTGAGTTAGACAGTTTCATGTGTTTCTTTAAGGAGGGTGCATGTTTAGCTTTTTTAGTGTGCTACTACACACATGCTGTTGAAGTTACATCAAATACTTGATTCTGAGGTCTCACTGCAAAGCATATGGAGATTATGCAATGCTTGCATAACACCTGTATTGTATATGTGGGTGATGTTGCAGAAGTGTCAAAAGAGTTCATTAATATCCACGAAGTGGGTACGCATTTTTTTTATTTTGCTGTGTTTAAAAAAAACAGTTCATGCTTTAGATTATAGCTCGTACATTATAGTGTAAGGATATAATTTGAATACTAACTGGAATCTACAGTCAAAGGGATGTTTTTTTTATTTTACAGCCCACATGCCCTGGACTTACACTATAATAAGGGAGCTTTTCAATGCTTTGTAGTGTAGTATCACTTAAATGTAATAGTTATTACTTCAGCTGGTAATTATATGACAAGACGTCTTTAACATCAGTTTTGATCGGTACAGATAAATCAAGTATATTACTGCTCTCCAGCATTTCATCATCATTATAAAAACATGCACATAACAGTTGTATAGATAGAGCTATAAAGGTGCACATATTCTCTGGCTTAGCTTAATGTTTTGTCCCCAATAATAATGTATATTATATTAATAATGATAAATAATACTAAACTATGTTTAAAAACCTTTTACATTGCAAGGTCAGATAGCCCTCGCGGCCATGCAGATGTGACCAACCAACCATGAATTGGCCTTAACTCTGCCCTGTAATTATTAAATAGGTAGTTAAAAATACAGTGTATTTATTTCAACCCGATCTCAACAACAGAGCTACGGTCACAGAAGGCAATAAAAACGTCATGGTTGGGCTTAAAATAAGTACGCAAACTAAGTACGTACAGAAACAACGTAACAGAAGTACGAAAAACACGTCACTAAAAAAATCTGTGACAATCGTAACTTCAAAATAACTCAACAACACTTTGGGACACGAACACCGGTCTTGAACACAGGCCTCCTGAAAGTCCTGTTGCACCTCCTCTCCCACCCACCATAAGCGGTCTTTCTCACTTTTCATTTTATGTCACTAGCTCTGAGCGTAGCATATTTACGCGGATGCGTTTACATTGCAGTCAATACAAACTATATGGCGTACAAAGGACACGCCAAAAGCAAGAACGGCGTTCTTATTGCATGCGAAAAGACTTGCAAATCACTGTGTCATTCATACGCCATTTAGTGCGAACGGGCTGATTTATTTACTTGTACGTACATATTTGTCCTGATTAGGGCTGTCAAAGTTGAGACGATAATAACGCGTTAACGCAAATTTTCTCTTGAGGCTCTGACCTCAAGATATGTGAATGAAAATGGGTTCTATGGGTACCCACGAGTCTCCCCTTTACAGACATGCCCACTTTATGATAATCACATGCAGTTTGGGGCAAGTCATAGTCAAGTCAGCACACTGATACACTGACAGCTGTTGTTGCCTGTTGGGCTGCAGTTTACCATGTTATGATTTGAGCATATTTTTTATGCTAAATGCAGTACCTGGACAATATTTGTCATTTTTTTGTGTTGTTAATTGATTTCCAATAATAAATATATACATCCATTTGCATTAAGCAAGCATATTTGCCCACTCCCATGTTGATAAGAGTGTTAAATACTTGACAAATCTCCCCTTAAGGTACATTTTGAACAGATAAAAAAATGTGCTATTAATTTGCGATTAATCACGATTAACTATGGACGATCATGCGATTAATCTCGATTAAATATTTAAATCGATTGACAGCCCTCCTGATATATGTACCCAATAGTCCATATCCTGTATAAATCATTAGACAGTAATTTGTGAGTTGTAATCTGTTACCAGAACTGTAATGGAGCTTTGATGGATGAAGTCATGGCTAAATCTTTTGCTTGAAACTGGGATGTTGTATGCCTTGCTGATCAGGCAATGATGAAGTGAATGATTATTTTTATAGTTTTATTCTCTGGAAGTAGTTCCACTGTGGGATTATAAAGACATCACTGAGAGTCACTGATCACATCATATTCCATAAAAAGAGATGGCATAAATATATCATTATAATACTGGAAGGCTGGAAGCAAATCAGAAATGATTTCTGCTGTAAAGGTTCAATAAATCAGTCATGAATAGAGTTTTATAGAGAATGGTATTAGCTGCCATGGCTATAAAAGGTCGCACTGAGACTCATCTTTATTAAAGCCAAAACTCCAACAAACACGCATTTCTGTCACACGGCATCCGTGGACTTTCTCTGATGAAGCGCGTTTGACTCGGTAATGCACAGACATGAAAAAGCGAGCGCTACGATCAGTCACCCTCAGCTGCTTCCAGGCCGACTTCCACCACAAGCACGTTTCCCACAATAAATATTTCGATCACACATCACTGCAGCAGCTGTGATTTTCGCGAGGACAACAACAAAGGACTTCTGCAACCCGCTCTCCAGATGATGAATCTTTTTACAAGTTTCCGGACTGCTTTTGATGATTTGACTCGAGGCAAAAATATGTAAACAATGACAGAGAAACAATTGGAGCTGTTAGAGGGAGATTTCTATCTTGCACAGAACGGAGCGGGTTTACGCAATGACCTTTGAGGACCGCTTCATCAACCCCGTCACCTTGGTGTCACATAAACAAATACAGCATCAAAAGAATGTGAGCCAATATGAGAACGATTTAAAGACCTACTTTGATCAAGATAAAAAAAGAGATGGCACGGCTAAGACAAACAACAGAGCTGAAACATGAAGAGGTTTTAATGAGACACATATTAGGGGATGTTTGAAAATTGAGAATACTGAGTTCACTTTGCTGCACCTGCCTCTGTGCTGAACAGGGCTGATGCAAGGACATCAAATAGTGGTTCCTTTTTTCTGGCTGAAGGTAATCATGAAAATCTCACCAATCAGTCCATAGTACATAGTTATTACTGATGACAAGAACAGAATCAAAGTGTCGTAAAGTACATGGCGCTTCTTTCCCAAAGTAGAAAACATGACAGGTAGTAGCTGTGTAGCTACAATAAGCAGCTATTACTCTATGGCCTGTCATATAGCAAACAAGTGGCAAGTGAATAACAAGTGAAGGTTAAAGCCAATCTACAGCTGCCTTGAGATGCAGTTCATTTAATGGCCACTAGATGGTGACTTCCAAAAAAAAAAAAACTCTATTGAAGTGAAAAACTGCCAACTTCTCTGCTAAATCACAAAGTCAAGAATTTTTTCTACAAGAAGTTTGGGTCTCAAGAGAAAAATATTTAAAGGAACAGTGTGTAACATTTCAGGGGAATCTATTAGTAGAAATGGAATATAATATTCAGAACTATGTTTTCATTAGTGTGTAATCACCTGAAACTAAGAATAGTTGTGTTTTCATTAGCTTAGAATGAGCCCTTCATATCTACATAGGGAGCGGGTCCTCTTCACGGAGTCCGCCATGTTTCTACAATAGCGAAGAATGAACAAACCAAACACCGCAGAATGCAAAACCATAGTACCGCCAGCCCCCGTCTGACTTCTGTTGCTCCTAAAGTAGTGTAATTATGGAAAGGATTGCGAACGGCGTTACCACGGTTTTGCACTCGGCGGCTCACGTTACTGCAGTCTTGGAAAGGGAGGAGTGAGCATAGGGGTACTCAGTTGGTTGCAATCTGCAACCATACCACTAGATGGCGCCAAGTCCTACACACTGTACTTTTAAGACATCTGTTCCTTGACAACATTGGACATTTGGGAGAACCCATCATGCAGATTAGTTTGTATTCCACTCAGAAAGTGGAAGATAGCAAGCTAGGTTAACTAGCTTCCACTCGGAATGTTGAAGCTAGTTAGCCTAGCTAGTTAGTTCAGCTAGTTAGCTTAGCTTGCTAGCGTTGCCACTGATCTCACTAGACGTCACTTTTCATTCATGTTATTTCAACACCTGCAGAGTCATCAGCAGCTTTCACACACTCAGCGTTGTGTTTGTTCAACATTATAGAAAGAAGGAGGATCTAGCTAGCGTTAACTGTCTCTGTCTTATGGGTCCAGTTGTGGCAACAACAAATAACCAGACAAAATTCACAGCAACAGATAGCACTAAGCAACAGCTTAGGTCCCAGACTGGTTAACGTTGGAATTAAAGTGATACTACAATTGTTAGTGCTCGCCTACACAGACAATGCACCAATCAAATTACCATTACAGAACCGGAACCAATAATTCACGTACCCTAGAGAACACTAATGTAATAGGTGCTATCAACGCAGAAAAATTAATACAATTTAAATTTGTTATTTTTGGTAATCACAACTTTGAGCAAATAATTACACAAGCCAAACAAACCTCAAGTCTATACTGATTTTTAGCAAAAAAAAAAATTCAAATTTCAGTTTGACATTTATTCTTCCCTGACATTTGTTTGTCTCCAGGCTCCACCACATTGCCCACCCAGGTGGCCAGCCAATTCAGGTTAAAACAACCAAATATTGCTGCCAGTATTGGGAGTGCAGACTTGGGCTGAGAATCTGCTCCTGTTAGCAGCTCTCTGGCTAGTCTAGGACCAGTGTCAACCCATGGAAATGAATTCTGGCACATTGCTCATCACAAGTCTGGCTTGAGTCCGGCAATTAAGCGAGCATGATGGTGATGCAATTTTATCAACCTGGGCCTATTTGCGTTTTTTTGGCAAGAAACAGCTGAGCAGATGCACCAAGCGGTAACCACACACTTCAAAACATCCTTTCAGAAACCTTTAAGTGATATGACATTGTTTTTTTTCTGGCAAAAACTATCACCACTGTCCACTTCAGACTTGATATCAAGGGCAAAAGGCTAACAGAGCAGTTTAGCTGCATCTGCCCGGTTGAATACGGACAGATGCTATCAATCTAATGATGCCATCATGGCCAATTTGGCAACAACACCTCTGTTCCCTGTGGGGAGTTGTGTCTGCTCTGCTACCATAAACAGCACACACAGAGAAACATAATGACCCATCACTCAGCTCACCTTTCACCTCTGAGGAGCTGCCAAACCGCACAAGAGTGCACTTTGTGCCCCGAGACCAGATAAGAGATGAAAAGGTAAAAGCTGAGCTAATGAATTGAGTTATCCCTGAGATGAAAGGCTATCTAAAGCCATCTCGCTCCTCTACTTCACCCAGGTCTGAGCACGTTCCTATGTGTCTGTGAAAAAATCTGTTGTCCAGTTTTAGCCTGAGGGCACGTATAAACTGACAATGATGTCAGATGCTAGAAGCCAGAAATTATTGTTTTACTATAATTTAACCGAAACCATGATCTTTCCCTGACCTTAACCAAAGTGCTTTGCCACATAGTGCTTGATTCACTCAAAAAACATCGACTGCGAAAATAATCCAGGTAGCATTTACATTTGTCATGTAATTGGGAAAACAATTGTGCTCCACACAGAGAACAAATGATGTATGATTCCACCACACATTATTTAGTCTCCTGCATCCCAGTCATCAGGGTGCTCTAGTCTTAAGCGAGACCTCTTTAACTAGACCAGTGGTTCCCAACCTATTTTCCTTGAAGCCTCAAACAAAAGCCTCAATATGAATAAGGTGATTCAGTGTATTAAATGAGTCAACTTTCTTTAATGAATATAACAGTTTCGTCAACATAAAGTGATGACGTCTTGATGGATTTGAAAAGAACATTTTTATTTACTATAATGGTGTTAGAGTCAAAATAGATTTTGTGTTATTGTGGTTAGATAAACGTAATTAAATATTTGTTAGACTGCTGCTAGACCGCCCTGTTAATACAGGTGCAGGCCTCCCTTTGTGTGCAGCAAACAGGGGAGCAAATACATTTTTTAGCGCAGTGGAAATATTGTTTTTGAAAGGCTAAACGCCAACAAATATGGATAGAAGCAGAATACTTCGTTAGTTTAAAAAATGTTGTGAATTCTTAAATGATTACATCTACCTTTTTTCAATATGTTTTGACTTTTGGACTACGCTCTTGAGTTATTGGAAATGTTTGGATTAGATGTTGTGTTATTGTGGTTAAATAAATGTAATGTAATATTTGTTAGAGCGCGGCTAGATAGTTAATACAGGTGCAGGCCTCCCTTTGTGCAGCAAACAGGGGAGCAAATACATTTTTTAGCGCAGTGGAAATATTGTTTTTGAAAGGCTAAACACCAACAAATATGGATTGAAGCTGAATACTTTGTTAGTTTCAAAATGTTGTGAATTTTTTTCAATACATTTTGACTTTTGGACTTTACAACGCTCTGGAGTTATTGGAAATGTTTGGACAATACGAGTCACAAATAAACCTACACTGCCACCACTAGAATCTAATTCTACAAATAGTATAATACTAATAATATTAGTGTAGCCTGATCTTTATCTGCAACTGTGCAAAATACGGGGTTCAAACACAATGTGGCCTACTAAGTAGCAAAAAATATATATTTTTTAAATAGTTTTATATACAGACTTTCGTATGAATTATCCAGTAAGTGTGTTATTATGATTTTTTGTTATAAATATATCTTGAAATCTAATTTTGACAACCTCAGAGCAGACAAATCCTGGAGCGCCCCCTGTGATATTTGGCACCCCCCTAAGGGGTCCCGGACCCCAGGTTGGGAACCACTGAACTACACAATCTGCGATCAAGCTCTCGTGTTGGGTCCTTGAGAAAGACACTAAATACCTATCAGCTTCATGGGAGCTTCTTAAGATAAGTTTGACCTCTGACCTCCCAGGAATTTCCCTGTGCATATTAACGTTAGTCAACTTTTTTTTCAAAATGGCATTACAAAGGCTTTCAAGGCTTTTGCAGCTCATGTGTATGTTATTTTATTTCTCTGAGGCCTAATAAGGCTTAATTCCACCAGCCCATCTAGATTAGAAGCAGAATATTCTGTCCATGTGTAGATCTCTCCTCCTCTCTGCAGTCTGCCTCCCTCAGTGTGGGAATAAGTCTCTCTACCCTGACTTGCACGCCTTGTCTCGCCATGCAGCGTGCGGTGATGTCATGGGAGGCGTTCCCTTTCTTTACGAGCGCAGCTCTGTGATCTCTGGTGGAGATCAATTAGCTGAGCAATCAGCCCGCCCCGCGCTTTTGTGTGAGCGACTGCTCGTAAACCGTTCGGTTGCCTGGCAAACGGGGGAATGCACCGCCTCAACATAAACAGCCACCCAAGTACAAGCTGGCCGGAGCAGCGCTGCAGGCTCCGTCTCAGCACAGCATACCGTATTTCATTAGGTAATGCAATGTGACATCAGCTAACCCAATGCACCATTAGCAGTGTAATTTAAGATTAGCTGGTAATAATGTGTGTGGGTCATAGTAATGAGCTGTTAGTGATGACTGACTATTTCAACAGTAGTTCTCTCTAGCAGGCTTTAAAGCTGCAGTCGGTAACTTTGAGCAAATATGATAAAAAGTTGTTTTTATAAAACTGTCACTATATCCTGACAGTAGGGCATGAGAGAGAGATTGTTGATGAGAAATTGCAAGCAGTAACACTGCGTCTGCATCATTTCCTGTGAATCCCTACTGCACATGAAGGCAATTTGAATGCAGTGCAGGAATGGCGGACTCCGCCACTAACAATAAAAACTACCATATAAAGAGGTTAACAGAATTACATTGAATGGCAGTTGTGGTAAAATGCCAACTATAAATGGTATCAAAAAAGGGGTTTGATTTTATTTTTCTTTATAATATTATTATAACTTCAAAGCTGCAGTCAGTAACTTTGAGTAAATATGATAAAAAGTTACTTTTATAAAACGGTCACTATATACTGAAATTAGTGCATGAGACAGATAATCTGAAAAAAATCATCGTTCCCTTGTGTCCTCCTGTGCTCCTAATGGGACTTGCAACATTTCACCATGCCCGAAGGAAAACAACCAATCAGCAGTCTCCGGGCAGCTGCCAATCACTGCTCACAAAACTCGTGAACTCCGATCAATCCATCAAACTGTGCTGATCAAATATGAATCAATATTCTGTTACTGTAATGCCTATTTCTTGCCTCAAATGTTTTCAGAAACATCTTGTAGTGTACTGTTTAGCTGTGAAATGAGAAAGTTTGCTCCGGCCGGTGGGCGGTGCTTGGTTTTGGCTCGACTGTTTTCAACATAGCAGATAAACAGTACACTACAAGATGTTTCTGAAAACATTTTACAGATAAACAGTACACTATAAGATGTTTCTGAAAACATTTAAAAAAACATGTATTAAATGAGTTAGTCTTATTAAATCAAATTTCTTTAATGAATAGAACTCGTCAGTTTCGTCAACATAAATAAAGTGATGACATCTAGACAGATTCGCTAAGTGAATACAGATACATAATATGATCTTTTTTTTTAAATGACGTAATTGATTTACTATAATAGCGTTAGAGCCGAAATAGATTTTTTTGTTATTGTGGTTAAATAAATGGAATTTATGGTGTTGCTAGATTGCTGCTACACCACCCAGTTAATACAGGTGCAAGCCTCCCTTTGTGTGCGTCAAGCGGGAGAACTGTGAAAATTTCGTTTTTTAAAAGGCTAAACGCCAACAAATATGGATTGAAGCAGAATATTTCGTTAGATTTTGCTACTAAGTAGCAAAAAATATATCATTTTAATTTGACTTATACAAACTAATAAATATATAAATTATCTAGTAAGTGTGTTATTATGATTTTAGTTATACATGAGCAAATCAAATTGTGACAACCTCAGAGCAGACAAATCTTGGCGCACCCCCTAAGGGAAGCCCAGACCCCAGGTTGGGAATAACTGCTATAATATACTGTATATCTGCTCTTAGAATTATAATATATTGCATATTAGATGCCTTCACAATCCACTGTATTTGCAGGAAGTATTGTGAAACATGTCACATCCCCTATGCAGTATCTGATCCCAGACTATGACCTGTTTTACATACAAGAAAAGAGAGCTGACGTTTTCTAGCGAGCATGTTGCAATCGTGCAATCAGTAATGACCAGAGTTATTCACTCTCCTCTCTAAACAGCCGCTGCTAACGTAGCGCCAATGATAACACACCCTCACTTATGAATAATAATGCATAATGGCCAGCATATCTCAGCCCATTTATCCTCTTGTTGCAGGGTTGGGAGCGGTCCAGGGGAGGCGGGAGTGGGCGTACTGCTGGTTCAGTTTGCTGGAACGTTTGCCGTGTAATTGCAACAATCTCGCTCTGGGATCTTTGTTGCGTGTCACCCGTTTTCTATCGCCCATTTGTCTTGTCTTTGTATACTCTGAACTTGCCAATTAAAGCAGCAACGCCATTAAGAATGGGAAGAAATGGCAGCGAATGGGACAAAGGGAAACACAAAGAAGAGGGGAAAAGCGGAGCATGAATATTAGTGTCAGCTATTAGTTTTTTTATTTTGCTTTTTCTCAGATGTCCAGGCTTGTTCTCAGGGCCTCTCTTACGCCTGATCCTCCCCACATCAGAGGTCATGTGTTTAAATGTCACTTTATCAAATGTGAGGTTTGTTTCCTGAGCGACCACTGGAGGAAGACTGGACTTAAAATGTCCAATTAAAGCACAAAGCTGACGGATTGGTGGAGGAACATCCTGCTGTCGCTGGTTGGCAGGAGCTTGTGGCGTTGACTGGGGAATACTTCCTCTTTACTCTGTGTGTATTGTGTGTGTGCGTGCATAAACAGACACGCAACTACGTCAGTAATCACACACGCCTGCTGTGACTTTTGTTTAAATATTCTCTTGAGTAATATTCTCATAAAGGCTTATTAATTTCTGATGTATCTGTGTGTTTGTGTTTGATGCCTTGTATATTTTCAGTGGACCGGAGTGCTCCCACAGTGTAGGTGTGGAAACAGGCCGACTGGAGTGCTGCTCCTTTCCTTCCTCCAGTTTATGGGAGAGGTGATGAAAAGGTCCACGGTCATTAAGCTCGATAAGCAGATTCTGTTCCCTCCTTTCTGTTTCTGAGGGAAATCTTGACTGTACATGGATAGGTGCACTGCATGGATACAAACAGTTTTTAAAGGTTTGATATTTCTTTTGCAGATGTACACACAGCCCTTTTTTAAACCTAACTACCATAACTATTTCAACACTATTCCCATTACTTTTAGCTATCTATTTCAACCATTATCCATTATTTTATATAACTATTGCAACTATTTATTCAATATTTTTAGTAGGGCTGTCAATCAATTAAAATATTTAATCGTGGGTAATCGCATGATTATCCATGATTAATCGCAAATCAATCACACAGTCTGTTCAAAATGTACCTTAAAGGGAGATTTGTCAAGTATTTAATACTCTTATCAACATGGGAGTGGACAAATATGCTGCTTTATGCAAATGTATGTATATATTTATTATTGGAAATCAATTAACAACACAAAACAATGATTGTCCAGAAACCCTCACAGGTACTGCATTTAGCATAAAGAATATGCTCAAATCATAACATGGCAAACTCAAGCCCAACAGGCAACAACAGCTGTCAGTGTGTCAGTGTGCTGACTTGACTATGACTTGCCAAAAAAAATGCATGTGATTATCATAAAGTGGGCATGTCTGTAAAGGGGAGACTCGTGGGTACCCATAGAACCCATTTTCATTCACATATCTTGAGGTCAGAGGTCAAGGACCCCTTTGAAAATGGCCATGACAGTTTTTGCAGAACAGCTTGGAATTAGGGATGGTCGCAAAACAAACAGTTTGCGAAAGATTAGATAGTAGAGATGCATAATTAATCAAATATTTATCGCAATCACGTTTTTGGCTTCCCATAATTAAATGAACATGATCAACTTCGATATTGACGTTTAAAATTCGTGCTCCGCTTATAGAAAACTCTGCTGCATAAATCAAGTGCTTCCTAAACTTCCTAAACAGCTAGAGATGCACCGTCAATCAGCAGCCGACTAAAGCCGGCCCGTTTTCAGCAGTCTCATATATCGCAGTTTTTGCCGGTCACACACGTGCAGCTGCCACATGATGGTTTTACGTCAGCACACAGCGGCACAGTCAGGTAAAAATTAGTATTGGGCGATGGTAAATTTGAACCCTATCCTGATGTGTTCAAATGTAATCTTGTAAAATTTAGTTTTTGGCGAGAAACTTGAATAAATAGAGTTGTTTGAAAGGGATGTTTTC
Source organism: Adelosebastes latens (assembly GCA_916700685.1). NCBI lineage: Eukaryota > Metazoa > Chordata > Actinopteri > Perciformes > Sebastidae > Adelosebastes > Adelosebastes latens. Next base: position 17,960 of record CAKAKR010059603.1, on the reverse strand, counting down.
ATAGCAATATAACATAGATAATAAAGAGGGAATTATGACCTGTGAATACTCGTGATAAATAATCGTGATCTCAATATTGATCAAAATAATCGTGATTATCAATTTGGCCGTAATCGTGCAGCCCTATGAGATAGTAGTGATTGTGCTCTATAGGCAGCTAAACGATAGCTTCTTGCTAATGTCATTCATTCATTAGCCCCGTTTGGGAGTAGTGCTACCCATTGCACAGCACCCACGCAATTAATTTAGTTTTGTCTTGTACTGCAAATTTTCGCAGAGAATAATAAAACGCATCGGACTCAATGTGCAAGGTTTCTGTGGAACAACAATTTTTATCGGATGGCATACGAACTTGGTGTGCAAAGGCCTTTAATCACGGGTTTAGTTGGTGGAAAAGATGGCATGACAGGTGACAGATACAGCATGAAATTTGTGAGTAGTGTGGCACCATATTTTTTCTGTACCTATTCTACCTTTTGAACCCAATTCTCTAAATTACTGTAAATTCCTTAAATCCTTGTGTCTTATAAGTAATTTGGATGATTGGAATTTTGGTTTTGAGTGTTGAATCAACCCGGAGACATCTGAAAATAACTCACTTATCTTAACCGAAATCACCAACTTGAGGTTAACCTGAGTAGTTTTCTGCAGATGGGAGCTTGTATTTACAGTAAACCTGAATGCAGCATAATTGAGCTTGTGGCAAGAGGGGACGTTCTCCAGACTAAACCTGTATGAAACATCTAAACAGGGCCAGGTTGCTGTGGGACTTTGCAGGCCCGTGTTAGGCCGCGGTCCAAATCTTCCCCACAGAGCAGGGAGGTTATTTTAACACTCCGGCACGTGTGTTGTAGAGGGAATAAGGGAGATGGAGGCAGGAAGCCACTAGGTAGTAAATCATAAAGCTGAGATGACAATCCATCGTTCTTGTGGCATGTTTATTGTGCTTTTCTCCCCCTATTCTCCAAGGGCCTATTTATAACACGCCACATCCCCGTGTCAAAAAATATCTCTCCCGTGTGTTTTTAGATTGCATCAAAACATTTAACCCTATATCTCAACGATCGGACATTCATTTTAGGTGCAGTTGTTTTCCAATTTTTATTCGGTTCACGGAGACGTTTACTGAGTCCTTGCACTAATATGGTGTGTGCTCTCTACACAAATCCAAGCATTTCATAATGTGACAACAGCTCACCTCAGGAAAAAAAAGGGCACAGCCTGAACACTGTGGTCACATTTTCTCTGTATAGGAAGGAAAAAGTTAGGGAATTAAAAGTTTTTATGGAAACATTGAGAGGTCATTGTGAAGGTTTTCTTACTACTGCATCCCAACGCTATCCCAAAGTTTTTTCTGGTTGCTAGGCGGCTTTCAGGACGTGGTACGGAGCTGAAGAGGAAAAGGCTTGGTTCTTCCTGAAACACGCCAACCGCTGGCGATCTAAGCAGGAACCCAGTGAACCTGAAACTACGGTGGTAATGAGTGAAACAAATGCTGTAGGCCTACTATGAGCCTCAGATTAAAGAGGGGCTTCTTCTGTCAATCAAACCCATGTGACTCAGCTGTTGCATCTAATTCATTTCACTTTCATTCATGATAGAAATGGCATCAACTTTTATACTGTGTACTAGGGCTGCAAAATGCTAATCACGGTTACTTTGATCAATGTTGAGATCACGATTCTTTATCACGATTATTCATTGCATTTTTATTGCACTTTCACATTTAAATAAACAGAGCGCTGCTTTCACTTCCTTGTTGTGCTACATTCCTGCTAGTGTGATGATGTCATCAGGTTATGGGAATTGTTGGATCCAGCATTTAGGGACCAAAAATCAGAACATCTCAAACTCAAAGCTGCATCAATTTCCTTTAATCGGTCACACGCAAGTCCCCCAGTTTAATGGAAGTGCAATACTAAATTGCTGCAAAAACTCTTTTAAAGTTATAATTATATTATGAAAAAATTAAATCGAAACACTTTTTTGCTACCATATAGAGTTGTCATTTTTCCGCAACAGCCATTCGATGTCTTTCTGTTGACGTCTTTTAAATGTATATTTATTGTTAGTGGCGGAGTCCGCCATTCCTGCACCGTATTCAAATTGTCTTCACGTGCAGGAGAGATTCACAGGAAATGATGCAGAACCAGCGAACCAGCAAATGAGAAAGTTTGCTCCAGCATGTGGGTGGTGCTTTGTGTTGGCTCAACTGTTTTCAACATGACAGCCAGGTCACAAACTTTCTCATTTTACAGCTAAACAGTACACTACAAGATGTTTCTGAAAACATTTGAGGAGAGAAATAGGCATTACAGTAACAGAATATTCAATCATATTTGATCAGCGCTGCCTAGTTTGACCGTTTGATTGGACTTCACGAGTTTCGCGTGCAGTGATTGCCAGCTGCCCAGAGACTGCTCAGCTCTGATTGGTTGTTTTGCTCAGCTTTATAGGATTATATTATAAACAATTTAAATCATGCCACTTTTTTGATACCATTTATAGTTGGCACTTTACCGCAACAGCCATTCAATGTCTTTCTGTTAACCTCTTTATATGGTAGTTATTATTGTTTGTGGCGGAGTCCGCCATTCCTGCACCACATTCAAATTGTCTTCACGTGCGGGAGGGATTCACAGGAAATGATGCAGAACCAGTGTTACTGCTTGTAATTTCTCATCAACAATCTCACTGATATCATTCCAACTGTTTACTGTTCACTCTGCTTCAGCCACATCAGAGCCGTATTTAGTTACCGCTAATGCAAACCAAACATTTCCAATCATTTAAAGCATTCAACTTGCAAAACACAGGAAGGCTTTTATTGTGAAGCACTCACAGGAAACGCGGTGTATTTGTCACCTTTTTTTTGGCATCTACAACACAGAAAATTGGTCATTTTAGTCAGCTATCCACTTTTAAATGTTGTTAGGGAGTAATGGAACAAGACGTAGCAGTTACAATGAGCTGTTGGATGAAGAGTTGCAGGAGACGGGCTGCCACTTCTCAGCTATAAAACCAACTCCTGCTACTGCTACTGCTCTGCTGTTGTGTGGAAAACTACAGATACAGCAGTTGCACTTCTGCTGTATTTCTAACAGTAGTTGCTCAAAGAGTGTTTATTTGGGCTGTGTATTGGCAAGAATCTGGCGATACGAAAGGTATCATGATACAGGGGTTACGATTCAATATATTGCTATATATTACGATACTGTAAGCAAGACGATATACTGCAATTTTTTTAATCTAATTTTAGGAAAACTGTCATAGTATAAAGAAGACACATGCCATATGTATAAAATCTGAGTTAAAAAAGTGTACTTTTTTTATGCAATCTGAACAGTGGGGTCTGCATTTGCATTTATCATCAAATCATCAGAATCAATACAGTAATATTGCGATACTCGATATTTTCTTACACCCCTAGTGTTAACTGTAGTATTAAACCGCACTTGCTGTTAAAACCAGTATCATCACATGGGTGTTGCCAAATCAGGACTGAAATTGTAAGAGTTTAAAGTAATGCGCAACACAATCTTTGTAACTACATTTGCATAAATCAAATGAAATACTACCCAAACACAGCAGCCTGTATCTCTGCTTAGTGTGACAGGTTCACTGTTTAGGTGTTTTCAGACGTGTTCCTGTCACTCCAGAACATAAAAACCTGCTGTGACAGAGCCCAGGTACTCCGGGGTTGTTGCACATCCCAGTGTAATCTAACATGGGCTCACTGCTCAGTCTGAGGTCATTCTTTCCCCAGCTGTCTGTCCAAGTGGGAACCAGATACAGCTCGTTATCTCTGACTCCCTATCATGAGAAATTCTCACTCGCTATCTGTGTAAACAAACCATATGGCACACATACGCACACATGTATGCAGGCCATGAGCTGAGTTTACATCACACTCCCAGGTTTCCCTGCGAGCAGAGAAGGGAGGAAACCGTCTGATGTATGTACGTCTCAGGGCTCAGCCGATCGCGAGAGGAAGGAAGTGACTTTTCTACTGTGTCTGAGCCATCTGCTCCACAGTAGCTGTGGTGACCTGGACGAGAGATGAGCAGAGGGTGGGAACAGGCGGTCTGCTACATGCCTGCTCAGGCTGGAAGAGTTACAGAAGACTGGAAGGCGGCTTAATCCTCTGCCTGTGCTCCCTGTCTGACCAACAGAGCGGCCTCAATCACAAATACACAGTGTGCAAGAGGGAGGATTGCGATTGATGAATCTCCAGGTCTTCCCTCCTTTTGAGCAGATGTGGAACCCTGCAATATTTATAGTCGTGTAGGGACCGGTGTCTGGTAGCCACTGTGTTCTCCTCCCCTCTATCCATCCTGCTGGATATCCCCTCAAATCCAATAAGTGGTTCTTCATTCTCTCTCTTGGAGAAGAATTGGTCACTGGGGTATGTGAGAGAGATGGAGGCAGAGCACAGGAGGATGTAGACATCCATTACAGAGCAATAGAGAGTCTTGGACAGGCTCACGCAGACGTTATATGGAAAAATAAATATGAAACGGGAACCAACAACTCCATTTCCTCCTCAAGGCGGGCTTATTATGTCTGCACTGTGTTTGTTTTAAAGTGTTCTGGAGATAAGTGGCTGTTAATGAAAAGAGGAGCGGGGTAATTAGCAGCAGACATTCCTGATGCTTGGTGGAGTATTAAAGGACCAGTGTGCAACATTTAGGGAGGATCTATTGGCAGAAATGGAATATAATATTAATATGTATGTTTTCTTTAGTGTATAATCACCTGAAAATAAGAATCGTTGTGTTTTCATTACCTCAGAATGAGCCGTTTATATCTACATAGGGAGCGGGTCCTCTCCACGGAGTCCGCCATGTTTCTACAGTAGCCCAGAACGGACAAACCAAACTCTGTTAACTTTTCCTGCTTGGGCCGGAGTCTATAATGTTTATCGCTGCTGTCGCTGCCGCTGCCGCTCTCTCTCTCTTTTGCTTCCCCACTAACTTCCCACCTCTGCTCCAAAGACCTACACTACTCTTAGAACAACTGGCTCTAGATAGGGCCATTTGCGTTTTTGCGTCGGCCACCGTAGTTCTTCTACACGCTTGGCGCATGGGAGAGGGCTTCAGTTGTCTGCAATCTGCAACCTCACTGCTAGATACCGCCAGATCCTACACACTGCTCCTTTAAGCAGCAGTCAATTTATTAAAAGTGAATTTTTTTCAGTAAACATATATGGCTCCAAACTATTAAAGGTGCAGTGTGTAGGATCTGGCAGCATCTAGCGGTGAAGGTTGCAGATTGCAACTAACTGAAGCTTCTCCAAGCATGTAGTTTGTCCGTTCTGCGCTACTGCAGAAACATGGCGGCCAGCTCCGTGAAGAGGACCCGTTCCCTATGTAGATATAAACGGCTCATTCTAAGGTAACGAAAACACAACGATTCTTATTTTCAGGCGATTATACACTAAAGAAAACATACTTATTAATAGTATATCCCAGTCAATAGTTCCCCCTAAATGCTACACACTGTTAATTAAAGATGCAAAATGCGAGATTGGAAGCATTCCTATTGCCTCCGCACAGCTCTCAACATGGTGAAGGTTGAGCCGGCGGTTAGCTGCTAACAGTGGAAACAACGGCAACAGTGCTTACTGGGCTAACAGTGTTTACAAAGAGTATAGAAGCAAAGAGACAAAACCGATGTTTTGTTTTACAACAGCTGCTGCCGCCATTTTGAACTGAAAACACTCATTATACTGTATGTATAATATAGAAGAGAAATACTTTTGTTTTACTTTTGTACGCCACTTTGTAGGCAGACGTTTTACTGGCGTCCGGGAGTTGCTTTCAGTCCAAAATGGCGGAAGCGTAGTTCTGCTGCTGGGCGCTGACGTTGCAATGGAACAAACAATTGACTTTCACTTCTTGGCAATATGGTGTTTAACTGGGGGGGGGAACCAGAGAGTGGGCGCTACGCTGCCGCGGCGACGGCGTTATCAGCTGTAACTGCCGTACGAGAGCAGTGCGAAGCGGCGGCCGTGAGCTAGCCAGTGGGGCACGCTCAGATGCACTAACATGCACTAAAAGACACGCGCGGCTATGTCAACAAAGGACAGAGAAGCTCAGATTACAACACACACAGAAGGAGAGTGACGTCATTCTCTGCTCAGGTAGACATTACTCCTCTATATCCTAACATAGCAAATAGTTGTTTGCTGCTATATTAATGCTCTGGATACCGAATAGAGCACCTTTAAAAAAAAAAAAAAAAAAAGTCCCTAAAATTGTAGGAAAGGCCCTGCAGACTTACTGTAAGTGCCATTCTAATAAGGATCAAGACTTTATTCAACTATAATTAATCCAGTTGTCAGTTAGTGTCTTTGTCTTCCAGTAAAAAAGACCCCTGTGTCGACAGCACAGCAGGGAGGATGGTACCAGCCAAAGGAGCTTATGCCTCCACTGCAGAGTCCCTTAATGCTTTTTGGGGGGAGAGGGGGAAATGGCACAGGGAGTAAGTGACACTGAGGAAGCGTGTTGTGTGTGGGCGTACAAACGGCGCTGTCACTGAGCTGGCTGTGTCGGGTGGCAGCGCAGCAGGGGATCTGGCTGGGGGTCTGAAGCTGAGCTGCAGAGCGTGTCACTCCGCTGGCCCATTAATCATTCCCAGCCTGCCCTGCTTCGGCGCCTCAAAAGGGGCTCGATGCGCACGCACTAGGTGGTCCTGATGCCACCCTGGAAGCCCCAGCAGTCAACTCCGTGCAGACAGACGGTGGACACAAAGAGTCGAGCATCCACACATACGCTCTTAACATGTGCATCTATTCCATCTTGGCTCAGCGAACAATACGGCGCCCCATGAACAAACTAAAATAAACAGCCAAGAACAAACAATTTGAACTGTCCAAGCCATTGAGGATCCACTTACTGCATCATGCAATGTTTTCTGTTGTGTTTAAGTGTGCACAAACAGAGATGAGGCACAAAAAATAGCTTTGCATTTTAGGTCACAACACTCGATGAACAAATGCATCAATAATGACTAGGGGTGTAACGCATTAATGTCACAAAAACATCTGTTTTCCTTTATTTTTCAGATTTATACCAGAGGTAGAAATTGTCTGGATTGCTTCATATGCTGCGTCTTTCCTTTTCACAAAAATATTAAATAACATTTGAACCAAGTACCAAAATTAATCGAATAAAAATCTCAAACATAACTTGTATTTGAACCCCATTCCCTAAAAATTAAAAAGTGAGTCGCATGTCATTCCTCTCTCTCTCTCACACATTTCCTGTCTCTCACACTAACTGTCAGAAATGCCTGATAGAATGCCACAAAATGATCTTTAAAAAAGCAGTTAATGGCCCTGGTGGAAATGAATAATGGATGGTTTTAACAGTGGGAAAATCAAAGTCAGAAGTGCATTGAGCTATATTGCTATTTTGTTTTTTAATCTGGAGGATGTGTATAGAATGAAAGGAGTAATGAATGTAAAGTCGGTCTGAAGTTTCTATAATTAAAAAATTATAACGCTTTTTACAAATAATAATTAAAAAAGCGGCCATTATAGCTCATAGGGTCGTATTTAATCATTTTCAAAAAAATGCTATGTGCATTCATCAGGAAGAGGTCCATAAGAAAATAAAGTTGTTTTTTAGTGTTATAGGGCTGTCAATCAATTAAAATATTTAATTGTGATTAATCGCATGATCGTCCATAATTAATCATGATTAATTGCACATTTTTTATCTATTCAAAATGTACCTTAAAGGGAGATTTGTCAAGTATTTAATACTCTTATCAACATGGGAGTGGGCAAATATGCTTGCTTTATGCAAATGTGTGTATTTATTATTGGAAATCAATTAACAACACAAAACAATGTCAGGTACTGCATTTAGCATAAAAATATGCACAAATCATAACATGGCAAACTCAAGCCCAACAGGCAACAACAGCTGTCAGTGTGTCAGTGTGCTGACTTGACTATGACTTGCCCCAAACTGCATGTGATTATCATAAAGTGGGCATGTCTGTAAAGGGGAGACTCGTGGGTACCCATAGAACCCATTTTCATTTACATATCATGAGGTCAAAGGTCAAGGGACCCCTGTGAAAATGGCCATGACAGTTTTTTATCGCCAAATTTTAGCTTAAGTCTGGAGCGTTATTTAACCTCCTTCGTGGAGCTAGTATGACATGGTTGATACCAATGGATTCTTTAGGTTTTCTAGTTTCATTCTACAATCTTAAAAATTGCAAGTTGCGTTAAAGAAATTAGTGGCATTAAAACTAATTTGCGTTATTATTGCGTTAATTTTGACAGCCCTATTTACAAATAATAATAAAGTAACTTAAGCTCATAGGGTCATAATTATTAATAATAATAATAATAATAATAATAATAATAATAATAATAATAATAAAATGCTATGTGCATTCATTGGGAAGAGGTCCATATGAAAATAAAGTTGGTTTAAAGTGTTTTATTTATGTTGTTGTTTTATTTGTTTTATTCATTTTAATTATTTTATTAATCTGAAAAGCTCTCTTGGCCATTTTGCATGCACTTTTTGGACAGTCCCTATCTTCAGCTCGTCAGTTTACCATCTGCGGTCAAGTCATGCAAAGGGACAAACTTAAATAGCTGACGAGGTAAAGATGACACCTGTGCAACATCAGTCAAACTTTATCCTGCGCTGCACCACAAAAGTATCTACACATCAATAGCAATAGCCTCTTTGTTTACATTTTGGAAAATCTGCATCATGGAAAGTCATGCTGCTTTGGCTACTGGAACAGGTCCTGTTGGTATCTGTTCATATCTGAATAATGCATTCGTCTACATTCCCAGTAATGACACATGCATCAACGCTTCTGTTCGCTGCATGAATAATGATGACACAATAAGGGCATCAGCACAAACAATGTGTCATAAAGTATGTGTGTCTCAAGCCATCTGATAGAGTTATCACCTTTCAATCAAATGTTAAACACAACAATCTGTATGTGTAGAATAAACCCACCGTATTCTGCATAATGTTCCATACAGGTCAACATTTCGTGCCATGAGATCCAACATCCCATGCGTGAAGGATACGAACATTAAATCAAAGCTAACTTACTCCTCTAAAAACATTGAGTCACCTCTCCAAACCGCCGTCCACAACATAGCAGAACAAGATTTTTCAGTATGCTCTTAAAAGCCTGAGTGAAACCTTTCTGGCTCAAACCATCATGTCTGTCTTGAATTATGAGCTCAACAAAACAAAATCCTCAAAACATGCAGCCTTTACCCAGAGGACACTGGATTGTAGCAGAGCATAGATTTTTTTTTGAACCCCCAAATTCATCTCTTTGTTTTATGGTCTGGTTGTATATAGAGAAACCTCTTCCCAAAATCACATAGGCTTATGTTGCAAGAAAGACTGGAGGCGACAGAGTAAAAGGCCAATTTTAGAAGTACTGTATTGTTCTCCGTTTGTAATCGTGACAGAGTAATGAACACAGCTTCTGAACGATCTGTATACAAGAATCCCTGTGACATCTTCTATGTTGAAGTATTAAACGACATACTGAATCCCTGTCCTGTCCAGTTGTCATGTTTTTAAGATGGCTGTGTACTGTGTACGTCACTAAGGCCACGGTCTGTGAAGTACATTTTAAAGGAATGCAGCGTGCTTTATTGTATGCATGTTCTACCCCATTTACTGCAAATTTGCATGTAATTTTAATAATTGTTGACCCTTTTCAAAAACATGCTGTACGTAGATTTCCCACCATCCAGGCACCCAACACTCTGTTAAGGTTCTGGTAATTGAAGAATAAAAAAGAAGAAGCCAACGAAAGCAAAGAGTGGCAAATAAAAAACAAGGAAGCAGTTTTGGCAGAGCCATCACGAAACGCTATTTCCTAAGGGACTGTATGAAAATTATTAGGATGGAGGGAGTGTCAGAAAAAGGGGAGGGTTATGTATTGTTTTCTTTTTGCTGAAGAGAGGGAGGGTCTTTTGTTTTCTCATTCCTGATTTTTATTGTAAGAAAAAAGTGTCTATAGTGTACGCAATTGGGCGCTTGTGGCCATGTACACAGGACTGCCAGCTCTATGCTAACATGTCGCACACACAGACTGTGACTGATTTGCAGGATTGTTTAGTAACAACAAAGTTTTCCTCAAATCCCTGCGATTAACAGTGTTCCCTGTCACAGTTTCCACAGAGTCCATCCAGTTTTCTGTTGCTGTCACATGAGTCCTGACAGTTTTAGTTGCACTGATATTTTTAGATACTCTCTTAACGTTCATAAGACAAGCTCATGTGAGTCTGCTTTATATTTTAAATTTTTACTGATTGAAAGTGATTGGTTTAATATATGTTTGCCTCCGGGTCACCACCACCTGCAATTACTTTCTCTGAGCTCCCATCGGTCAAACCATGTGAATTTTCCTCCCCAGCGCCCCCGAGCTGTACTCAAGCTCTGACATGTTCTAGATGACTGAGACTCGTCCGTCCATCTAACTGGCACTCTGCTCCTGATGGGACTGCGGTAACGCCAAAAGGTTCCTGAATATCTTCTAACCTGCAACACACCTGTTTCCTGTTAACCACTCCAGATTTTGTGCATGTATTTCCACCTAATATCTAATATCTTCTTATTCAACTACTATTTCCATATAATCTGGATGACATACAATTTGTAGTGTTGTGTTCAGGTCTTGGTCTTATTCAAACTATTTGCACAGCACATCTGAAGGTTGTAATGTTGTTAAGGTTGTTATGGACCCCAGGGAAATGACTGTAATCACTAATGAGGATCCAAACAAACAACCCACAACAAGAGCAAGATGCTTACGATCACATTTATTTGTCATTCAGTAAAATGTCATTTTCAGACATGACTTTTTTCTTCCAAAGTCCTCTTAAAATGTTTACTACTGGATGTCGGTGAATTTGTGTTTGTCATGCTTAATAAATTCACCCCCTAATGATACATTTCTCTTTGCCTACCAGAGCGAGGTCAAAGGTCAGAGCCTGAGGAGTTGATGAGGACTCGATGCCTTGCTCTTGGGTACTTCAGTAAGACAGAGGGTTGAACTCCTTGACAGTAAGTGTCTCAACTTTGCAAACGCAGCCTGTTTTCATTATTCTAGTGTGCAATATGTTAAGCTAATGTATTTAAACTTGAAACCCATCAAAACAGAAGTCAACAAAACAAAAACAACCACAGAAATAGCCGTGTCCTCTAGCTATTGTTGACTCACTTCTTGTGAAAAATCAAAACCCTCAAATATGTCTCAGCTTACAAATTAAATGGAAATGGCTGACTGTCCCCTGGCGTTGGCACACAATGATGGGCCAGAGAAAGGCGGGGGGGGGGGAGAATGAAGGAAACCAAAATACCAGAGGACGAGTGAGACAGAAGAATATCTATGACATCATGCTTTACAGAAATTCTTCTCTCCCGTCACATGGAGATGAAATGAGACCCAGATGGTGAGCAGGCCTGGCCTGGCCCAACCTGGCAACCCAGGGGAGGCGGCGGCACATTCACCGTCAGCAGAAACAGTGTCAATGGTCCCAGGCAGCCACATGGACAACAATGACCGGTCAGAGCACAGAGATGCTGTCAGCCTGCATCCCTATAAGCATCTTGTCATTAAAATCACCGTGGCTCAATTGTAAACTAAACAGGAGATATGATGTTAGATGTGGAGTGGTTCTGTAAAACAGACCGTGGTAAATGTGGTGTCCTTGTACTGTAAGGGTCTGGTTTCCTCCTGTCTCTACCAGTGTTTCCCCTCCTTAGTCGGTTGTAGTTCAAAGCCTAAAATGCTGTTTTCTCAAAGCACTCTTTTGATGTGATGTGTCTAGACCAGTGATTCCTAACCAGGGGTAAGATTGTTTAGTAGCTCAACTGGTCTAAAAAAATTTGATTTAAAATATATATCAACATATTGTAACGCCTGAAGACCATGATGGAGAGTCTGTGAAAACTATAGTTAGCAAGCGAGCAGATTAGTCTAAACCGTTAGCTAAAAGTAACGGATAAATGGTTAAAATAGTTATCTAAAAATAATAGATAAATGCTTAAAAATAGATAGCTAAAAGTACCAGATAAATGGTTGAAAGAGATAGCTAAACGTAACGGATACATGGTTGAAATATTTAGCTAAAAATAACGGATAAATGGTTGAAATATTTAGCTAAAAATAATGGATAAATGGTAAAAATAGTTAGCTAAAATTAACGGATAAATGGTCAAAAATAGTTAGCTAAAAGTAATGAATAAATTGTTAAAATAGTTAGTTGAAAGTACCGGATAAATGGTTGAAATAGTTAGTTAAAAGTAACGGATAAATGGTTGAAATAGTTAGTTAAAAGTAACAGATAAATGGTTAAAATCGTTAGCTAAAAGTAGCCTAATGGATAAATGGTTGAAATATGGGTAAAATGTCCAGCTTTTACCAATCCAAGAGGTAGTTGCACAACTGCGAACTTGATTAAACCAACCTTAACATTGACAGTTCAATTGTATGGACGTGTAACAATATCCACTTCTGTGTTAAACAACCAATTTAAAATAATTTTACAATTTAAATGAACACATTTGGAACATGACGATAGGGGTACTTGAGTTGATCTGACAGAGCTGTGGGCCTTACAGTGTGTCTGAGAAAAAAAGGTTGGGAACCACTGGGTTAGGTTCATTACACAACATAAAGGTAAATTGATTTAACATACAAACGCTCCTTGCATTTGTGCTCTCCAATCTATTTCACCATATTTATAATCAAACCTGCTGGTGAAAAAATTGTGAGCATGCATTTATATTCTCTATTTTTAGAGCTGTTGGAGAGCGTATTACCAGTACGTGCTGCACAGACTGGGAGCAGAGCCAGTCGGCAAGTAGGCAATTGATACAATCATATCCTAATTCAGCTACCTCGTGGGTGGCAAACATGTCGGCGCTTCCTCACAAAGATTTCTGTGTAGGTTTAATAAAATAAATACTTTGAGCAGAGCTCAAAACAAAATGCTCTCCACAGATAGTAACTGACTTTGTGATCAAAGATTCACAGATTTCTATCCACACAAGATGAAATTACAAGTCTCTCTCTTTCATATCAAATACATCTAAAGCCTGATAAGCGCCTGCCAACCGTAAGAACAGACATACAGACACACAAGGTGAAAGTTTACTCTGAAAGCACATCAAAAGTGTAAGGAAACAAGACGGATTGAACCTCCAGCTGATTCTCAACCATTGTAAAACAGAACATCGCATGGCACGGTGACAGCAAAAACAAAGTTGAAATTGAACAAATGTGCAAAATTACACGTATGAGTGACCAAGGCTACCATTTTCAACTTGCCTCAAAACCCACTTGGCAAGTACGAGTTTCCCACAGTTCCCTTCACAGCCCATCAGTCAGGCCGGAGAAGAGCGGGGGCCTGACTGTCAGGGGTCAGTGCTACGCTGAACACGGAGAGAATATGAAGCAGCTGCCCGGGACAGGAGAGCCTGACGCGTCACCATATGTGTGTGTGTTTCTCAGCCTTATTCATTCCTTTACATAAATGGTTGTGGTTCGTGGTCAAACATTATTGCGCATTAATGTATGAAACAAGTGTGAAGAGTTTCGTTTGCAAGTTTTAAGCAGGGGCGGGTTTAGAAACTTGTGTAAAATTAGTAATAATGTATTAAGAATCCCTGGTTCCTGGCAATAATAGACTTCACATTATTAATAGTTACATAACATTAATAAAGGAATGCCAAATAAACAACAAATATGAAATCATATCCACTCCAAATACAGCTATAGGCCCCTGGAAACAGACATGTAAAAGGCCCCCCACCCATTTTGTATCTCTTTGTAGTCGGTTGCCATCTATGAGTTGTCGTTTTTAGTCAGTTTCCATCACATTGTGGTCATTCTGTGGTCATTCTGTGGTCATTTTGCATTTCTGTTGTCAGTTTGTGTCTCTTTTTGCCTTTTTAAGTCTCTTTATAGTCAGTTTGCGTCACTTTGTGGACATTTTACATCTCTTTGTAGTCATTTTGTGTCTCTTTGTGGTCATTTTGCATCTCTGTGTAGTCGTTTTGTGTCTCTTTGTGGTCATTTTACTTCATTTTGCTTCTCTGTGTAGTCGTTTTGTGTCTCTTTTATGTCATTTTGCAACTCTGTGTAGTCGTTTTGTGTCTCTTTGTGGACATTTTGCATCTCTTTGTAGTCGTTTTGTGTCTCTTATGCCATTTTGCATCTCTGTGTAGTCGTGTTGTGTCTCTTTTATGCCATTTTGCATCTCTGTGTAGTCATTTTGTGTCTCTTTGTGGTCATTTTGCATCTATTTGTAGTTGGTGCGTCACTGTGGTCATTTTGCATCTCTGTGTAATAATTTTTTTGTCTCCTTTTTGTCATTTTGCATCATTTTGTGTCTCTTTTTGGTCATTTTACTTCATTTTGCTTCTCTGTGTACTCGTTTTGTGTCTCTTTGTGGTGTTTTTTGCGTCTCTTCATAGTAGGTTATCATCTCTTTGTAGCCATTTTGCATCTCTTTATAGTCATTTGCATCATTTTGTAGTCATTTTGTGCCTCTTTGTAGTCACTTTATTGACTTTCCAACAGGAAATGTTAACAGTCACTTATAATACAGAGGTTCTGGTTTAGGGGCTCCATCTATCCGGGATACCAACATTACCGATCACCTTCTTGCCTCCGGTGGTTGAGGCACCAGATTCCGTGGGGAGGCCCTTGCCACCCCTGGTCCCCCCCTCTGGCCCCGGCCCTGAACAAATTTCATGAACAAATTTATAAGTCATGTAAGTCCAGCTGATAGGAATGTGAAAGCTGCTGCTGCTGCCAACATAAATGCCTCTTGACAACCCTGCGAGAAAAGTCATGGGAAATTGACTTAGTCTTACTTCCTTGATGCCTGCCGCCTGTGAGTGAAACCAACTACTCTCCAACAACCACACCTCTCTTTCTCACTCGTCTCTCAATATCTGAATGTCCTACAGCGGGGAGGAGAAATCCAGACAGATCATTAGCACCAACCACTCTGCATCCCCACTGCCAGACCATATGGACCCACTGCTCAATGGAAACGACCCCTCCCCTGGCCCTGGCTCTTTCTCTTTCGTGCTTATAGGTGTCAGGCCACCCTTATTATTTCCTCTTTGGAAGACATGCTCAGTCTGGCTTTTCTGCGGTTTTTATCTGATGATACCGCTCACACAAAAAAGCGAGATGCTGAAAGAGGGGCCTCCCACTGACAGCGAGATGGATGCCACAAGTGACAACCTTTTGTTTTAGTAAAATACACTGAGATGCTGGCTTTGCAGAGGCAAAAGGCGGAGGCCAAAGGGAACAACTTGTTCACTTGTTCCATTTGGTTAAGCAAACCATGGCACTGTCGGAACTTGTTACTTTTCCAGGTTTGGTTCAGCTCAGGGGGGCTTGAGCTGTTGATATAAGCCCCCATGGCCTGCCCTGGTGAAAATAAGCATCACAGCAAATACACTCGGTGTTGCTAGAATAAAAAAAACTCAGATCAGGCTTCAAATTACCTCGCGCTTTGTCCTCCTCTTTGAATAGTTTACTGGCTCTAAAGTGGCAGTTTATACTCTACGTGCCAAAATTGTCAATAAAACCGCCTTAATCGCCCATCCAATCTGTAATAGCACCTGCTTATGGAAACACAACACGCCCCTGCAGTCTATCTCCGCAGCTGCAATGTTTCCTTCCTATTAAAGGCGCTACTACAGTCGGAAACGAGGGTCAAAGCGCAATTACGCATTCGGACAGGCGCACTGTGTTTGTTGAAATGACTTCCGGTCCTTTCTTTTCTTCTGGATGTTGATAAAAATCAGGGGTCAACAAAGTGCACACATTTGTTAGGCTTCTGAACAAAACATAGCTTCTGGTACTTGGAAAACAACACTTAAATGTGCTTATTTTATTTTGCCATAAAGGAAATATGGCTCTAATCTTTGTTTGAACAATAAGTCAGTTAAATTGCGCGCATTTAAGTTTCTTTGAAATGATAAATATAATATAAATTTCTTTTACAAAATAGAGTCACTGAATTTAACTATTTATTTTAACAATTTGCAGTTTATTTATGCCTAAATTATATTGAATCTATTTACATTTAAAGAATGTTTTTTATGTAAATGTCACTTGTTTCTGTGCTTGTTTTGTTTTGGCATATTAAAAGTTGTAATAATACCAGCAAAGAGACAGGTTGGTTTTCAAAATAAGTAAATTAATTAATTTAATTAAGATTAAATATTTAATTTATTTAAACCGTCTTTTGATTTTAATAATCAGGATGGTTCTTTTACCGTTCTGCTCGTGGAATTTCAGCTCGAGGCCTTCTTCTCTCTCCAGAATTTATTTAGCCACAATCAAATTAATTAGACCCTAATTTAAGGTCAGATCTCCACCCATTAATCTGTGCCTTTAGTGCAAACATTTCTGTAGGACAAAATATGTTTTTCAGACGACAGTTGTGTATGTTTTTCATTCCCAGTAAAAAAAAAAAAAAAAAAGCAAATATATAATTCACATTAATGAATAAATATCAGGCTGGTGCGTAATTGTTGTGCGTAAAGGCCAGGACACAGTGACTATGCTTATTTTTAACAGCAACTTTTACATGAATCGAATAAAAAATGATGAGCTAGTCAAGATGAGGAGCACCTTCAGCCACAGACTCATCCCCCCTCGGCACAACACAAAGCAACTGGGTCAGTCCTTCATGCTGGTAGCCATCAGGCTCCACAACCAAGACTGACCCCCATATGAGAACTAGGAGGACTTTAAGAACTTTAAACATGCACTATCTGCAACCATCTTGGACTCTAACCACTGGCACACTTTACACTTACTTTACACTATATATCCTATATACCACTTTATAGACTGCACATATGCACATATTACATTTATTTATTGCACATACTACATTTATTTATTGACGGACTGCACACACTATGTTCACCCATTCACTCTGTATCTTTTATATCTCTATTTATTGTTTTTATATTTTTTGTATACCTTTACCTCTCCTGTGTTTCACTCTGTTTGCTGATGTTTGCTGCTTTGACACCTGAATTTCCCTCCGGGGGATTAATAAAGGTTCATCTTATCTTATCTTATCTTATCTTATAACATAATGAATCCAAAACAGATTATATAGAGCTAAAGTGATTCCACTTTAATTCAAGAAGTAAAAGTTATGGAAAAGGGAACTCACAAAATAAGGAATATGGAGGATGTTTTTGAGAAGAGATGGAGTCTAACAGAAGGAAAAATATAGTTACATGGGTTAACACGCATGCACATATACATAAGCTTGGAGGTGACCTGACATTAAGGAGGATGCATGTGCGTGCCCATGTAAATGATATAACTATATATTTGAGCTCCCCTCCCCTCCCCCCCTTAACTTATTTGTTGATTTCATTTATTATTACTCTGGTATTTTTGTACTATTATTGTTTTGTTTTTTTTGTTTTTTTTGTTATGTGTTTTTTTTTTGTTAGTTTTTTTGCTTTGTTGTTTTTGTTTTTTTAACTCTACTCTTTCTTTTTGTCATTATTATTATTGTTATTTCTTTTCCTGGTTTTGTTTTGGTTTTGAATGTTGAGGTTGTTTTCACTAGTGTACTTGATGGGTTTGTCTGTAAGCTCATGTACTTAAAAGTTGGTTTATAGACTGTTGCACTGTTAAGAATTTCTCAGTAAAATAACAGTAAAGAACTGGCAGCAGGGTTGCCTTTATGTTACTGTAAAATTAACATTATTATACTGTCGCTTAAATTTACAGCTTTGTACTGTTAATGAAAAATACAGTTTGAACTGTTTTTTTTTATTAATTTCACAGTATTTTACAGTTAATTTACTGTGTAAAGATACATTATATAGCTGTTTTTCACCTTTCTTTTACATTATCTTACTGATTTGTTTTAATGCACTATTTAGGTT
>CAKAKR010059601.1:5605-55329 GCA_916700685.1 Adelosebastes latens | reverse complement strand
GCTCATCCCACAAATGCATGATCCTTACAAGTTGGACATCATTGCGAAGGTAAATAAACAGGCTTTCCAACGATGTAAAATACAATGCCAATTAGCATTGTAACAACAGAGAAATAATCGACCAAACACAAGTTTCCGAACTTTGTTTTTCAAGTTTATATATATATACAAACACACACACACACACACACACACACACACACACACAAGTGTAAGACTTTGTAAAACAGTCTGTAAAGTATATAAAGATAAAGTGAAAAGTGTCAAGGGTAAAATGCAGTTGCTGCAAAATATTTCAAAGAAAAGCTTTTTTTCTTATTGATTTTTGGCGTACAGTTTTCTAATAATACCACCTGGAATACACCAATAAGGTATCTCTTTAGGTAAAAGATAAATGACAACAAACATCAAACCGTGTTCATTTCAACAAAAGTATCATCACCGAGTATTTATTCTGAGCTGCCCCCCGACTGAAGAGGATTATATCTGTTTAGGGAGAGTTCTGGGATTTCTCCGACATGAAACAACAACCCCAGTCCTCAAGGAATGCTTCAGCTCTGCTATTCTATTTGAGGAACCTCCGAAAGACAGAAATTGAGCTGCTTCTCTCGCAGAGCGCACTGCACAACATGAGCGGAGCTGTAAATTTCCTCCTCAACTAGGAAGCAAAGGAGTAATCCCATCTGTTTCATACTTTACACAGAATCCTGCCGTACTCTTTTTAGATCAAACAAACTTGCACCGGTTTAGGTCAGGTTCTGTTTTGTTCCCTGACTTCTGCTCAGGTTCAGGTTGAATGAGTGAGTAAAATAGCAGCCGCAGTCTTTTTTAAAATCTCATTTAGACTCTTACATAAGACAAACTGAGTCATCCCTGGACAGACATACTTCATCCCTCAGTTACCTCCAGCCACAGGACTGCCAGCTCAGGTCAGACTGGTGTCAAACAGTCTGTGAACAAGTGTTGGCACTTCTTTTAGCCGACATGTAAAAGAAGATGCTCGCCTAAGACAAAAGAAATGTTTACCAGAGAGTGTGTAGGTCACAACTGTGTAATCTTTATGATGTCTAAGGGCTTATTCTATGCTCAACACATCTTTTTGATGAAATAAGACATTGAGTCGATATGATAAAAGGTCAGTTCTCCCATATTACAAAAACACAAATTTTCCCACTTATCTTTATGTTCTCACTTACCCCTAGAGATATCTAGCCATGGAGATAGCTGCTAATCACCTAATTACTCTTTAATTACTCCTGCATTACATTAGTGCCAGGGCAACAGGGAGACATACTGCTGTTTGGGCTGATATACGCACAGTTAGGGTTCCATTCATTCTGGTAATGGTGTGACTGAAGCACTCAACATAAGTATTTGTAGCTATACCTGAATGAGTGGGATAACAATGTCCAACCTGGTCTCATGGGAAGGCGTATAAATAGCACGACATTTTAAGCACATTTCGCGTGTGATGAGAACACAAAAAAAAGCAACGTTAAGCCTAAGCTTAATGTTGTGAAACGCTTTTTACGCATGGCATTTAACACCTTGTTGTTTAGGCAACAAAATAACTAACTAACTAATAAATAACTAACCTGTGATTAGGGATATTTCATAAACCACACAGTTGTACCGACAGGGATACATAGCCTACAGTTGTGCACAGATGCCGTTTCTATGGTTGCTATAGCGCAGGGCGTTTACTCTCGAAGCGTTTGTCTGCATGAGGAACGCAGTCAGACCCTGCAAGCGAGTACGCAGGAGGCCGGCCTACTTTCACCCCTGCTGTATTGTCCTATAAGGGCTCCTAACAGCGACTATACCTTGAGGGGCATGTCTGACCCAAACTGATCTATAATCCTAGCGCGATTCACAATCTCAGGCCACCTGTGGGCTGCTTTTCAATCGCCCACAGATGGCAACCCTGACTACCCTTTAAAAACGATCATGCTTTGCTTTATGCTCTTCATTATGTTGTAAGTCGTAAGCTTTTCTTAATGGTGAGCTATTCACAGAATCATTGCGGTTACTTGAAAGGCACACCTAGAAACAATGCCTCCTTTCCTCTGACTTTAAGTCCTGACGCCTTTATGATGTCTGCTTTACTTCCTCCTAATTGTTGTAAAGCAGCGCCGTGGATATTTTATGGCCTCCGCCGCGCAGCACACCACCTGTCCCTATCGGGTGTTTACTGGCTCTCACGGCAATAGAGATGATGGGCAGCTATTAGTGCCACGGTGATAAATGGATTCCCCTTCCAACAGGCAGCGTGTCCATCCCTATCGGAGCAGGGTGTCCTTGGGAAACAAAGCAAATACTCTACAGGCTCTACAGAATTGGGTCATAGAATAGAAGAGGTATAGCAACTGTAAAGCTACACATAAACTCAGCAGCACAATATAAGGTAGTTCAGTTAAGCCACAGATGAGTAGAGCACATTACAATCACAGACAACAGTTAAAGGTGATTCCTCCAGCTTTGTGAGCAGATAAAACACTCCATGGAAAAGCACAGCAAGTTGACTTAACTAACAATAGGTTATACTCAAAATAAACTAGTTCATTTAACATGTCGCCTAACAAAAGAGGTTTGAAAAGCCTGCTAGGATAGTGAGACACAATCATAATCATTCAATTAGGAATCTTTCGTGGGAGGCACTCGTAGTGTGGCACCTGTTTGTATAGAAGAAAATTACTGTCTCACTTCCGCTCCCCTGGCCATTCTCTGCCTGAAGTGGGCGTGATTGTCTGTTTCGGAAAGTTGCAAAAATTGTCAATTGCAGCCCCCCAATTCCAGCAGTCTTCTACGTTTTTTGGTGCATAAGTTTCAGACATTAGCCGTGTTTCCATTCACATATTTTTATTTGCATTAGAAAAGCTGTATGGAAACGGCAAAATTCAATAAAGCTTCCTCAATTGCGGAAAAAAAAGTTTTTACGCTTGCTTGAGGTGGTTTTTGCCTTTGTCAAAAAAGAGTTGATGCACTAAATGGATTATGGAAATGCCTTTGCAGAATAAATTCTGACAAAACGAACATTTAACTCACATGACTGATTAGCTGTTTCTGCTGTCTTCCCAGATATTCCCATAATTTGTGAATAATGTGTGGATGTCTTCGTCTCTGGACAGCAGGAAACATGGCCAATAATAGCTGACATGAAAGAACTATTAAAACCAATTGTAACAAATTCCTGAAGACCTCTCCATTTTTCTCTCGTAGAAGGTTAGATGACCAAGCCGACTCTACTTCTTCTATTCTGTTTACTGGTGGATTACAGCCATGCGTAACCTATAGCAACTTCTGACCAAACCAGTTGATGAAAACGCACCTAATTCGCATTTCTTTTTTTTTTGTGACATTTCAAAAGTTTGCTTAAATTGGGCTTGAAAGGACATACGGCTACTGTTAGACCATCCGACCGGCATATTGACCCCTTTAATGCACCATCATCCTTCATCTACTGACTGTTGGTGTGGAAATAGCACCTTATAAACAAATGAAAGAACAAAGAACAAATGCAACAACATCTCAGGTTTATGAAATATGCACACACTCGGAATTGCAGATTGTTGACAGGATTTGTGCACAAACATGATCCTCCAATGAAAATGCAGCCGACTGCACTTTAAGGCCCTGTCTACACGTTTACAGATCTTTTATAAACAGATATTGTGCTCTACATTTTGGCCTCTTGTCCTGAGATTTAGGTCACAAAAACAGATAATTTTGAAAACGCCTTCTAAGGAGCAGATTTTTAAAAACTCCGGTTACTTTGTATCTGTGTGGACGTGTAAAACGGAGCGTTTGGGAAACGATGACGTCCTCTACTCATTTTGCGCATGCCCATTGTTGCTTTGTATAATGAGCATGCGCCAGAAACAATAACAAAGATGGCGAACTACCGTCTTTTTTATGTTTTGTTAGCACTACACAGACTAATTACTACTTTACAAATGAAAATGTTCCAGTTACAGAAGGCCAAAGCAGGAACACATTAAACATGTGGAGGCCGAATGGTGATTGAATGTGCTTTTGGCCGATTGAAAGCGAAGTTTGGAGCACTCAGAAGGGCGATGGACATAAACCTGAATGACCTCCCTTTCCTCATTTATGCATGTAAAGAGACAGTTGAGGACAGCAGAGTGATGACAGTCATGCAGTTCGACCAGGAATCCCAGCCCCCCCACCAACAATAACTGTTATTGAACTGACTGTATTGAAGCTGAAGGAAAGGGAGAGAGACCGGTGGTAACAAAATTCCTTGACACTTAACTTGTGTTCTCACTTGTGGTGACATGTAAATATTATGGCGAGCGTTCAAGTGTGGACGAAGATATTTTGTAAAATGGAGGTTGTGTGGACAGATTTTTTTTTTTCAAACGGAGGGGAAAATATCTGTTTCTAAAAATATCCGTATACGTGTATACAGGGCCTGAGGCAAAAAGGTGCATCATGGGAAAAAAAACACATACGTAAACACACACTAATGGAAAGTTCAAGTGCTTCTTCAGTTGTTTCTTTATGGCAGCAGATTAGAAACCTGATGTTTTCAACATCAAATCATCATCAGTGCACGTTGTCACTGAATGAATGTGTTCTTCCTCCACAAACTGGACTATGCAAAAAAAACACTGATTAGGCTGTGTGCAAAATTTCATGAAAGGGATAGTTCAACATTTTGGGAAATGTGCTTATTCACTTTCTTGTCAAGAGTTAGATGAGAGGATTGATAACGTGCTCGTGTCTGAACGTTAAATAGGAAGCTGTAGCTAGCAGCTGGTTGGCTTGGCTTTACATTAAGACCAGAAACGGGGGAAACACCTTTAAGTGAAACATCTTTTAGTTAAGGTTAGATATTAGAGATCTATTTCAACTGCCAGCTCCATATATCAAACTGCTCTTCACCACCACCCAACACAGATATATCTTTTCTTTATGTCATTTTTTTTTTTAAATACTGTTTTTAAGGTCAGGAATGAACTTTCTTGCTTACTCTCTTATTGCTGCTGCTAGCTGCTCTTTACTGGCCAGTAGCTGTCATGCTATCTGTCTATCTGTCTATCTGTCTGTCTGTCTGTCTGTGTGCGTGCGTGTGTGTGTGTGTTTGTGTACAGTATTGCAAAGCTGAATAAATATGTTCATCTCAAGTTTAAGGGGGGGGGGGGGGACACATTTCCCATCACACACATTATTTAACGTTCTCCTCTCTCTTTGCGGCTCACTCTTCGGACTCCCTGTCCCACCGGACTCTGACAACATCATCCGTCCCTGATCTTTCACGGTGTTTTTACAACCTCTTCATTCTGATAATGGCAGCCTCGGAGAGCTTCTCTCAGCTCTTCCAGTCCTCAAGATACTTCAAAAGCACTCATACATATCTCTTTATCTGTGATCCATGGTTGAACAAAATGAATCTAACAGAATCATCCAACTATATTTTCTGAAGTACACAGTACATCATCACGCGAATGTTTCTGTCTAAAGGTTAGGGTTATATGCTGTAAAATGTTTGGTTAGACAACTATAGGCCAAGGCTTTGGTTGGTTAAATGAGAACATAAGCTAAAAATCCTCCTTTTTTCCTTGAATTTTTGTGCTCACAAATGCCACATTTTCCCCAAAAGGGTTAAAATATTTTCCTTTTGGTTACTCTGTAATCACCTTTATATACATATATTTATATTATATATGTATGCTAACCATTTTATCATTATGTTTAAGTGTGCATGATACTCCCAGTCATCAGGTATTTTTTGTCTCTCTGGACAACCCTGTCTCCTAGAAGTTACATTTATATTGCTAGATTTGAAGAAAATTGGTTGGAAGATATATTGTGAAAACCAAAATTACGAACATATATTCAAATCAAGCACAATTATGGCACTGAATCTTATGTTATAGCAATCTTATCAAGGAGTCAAGTTCAGTGGCACAGTTAAAAACAGGAATCCTTCTTCTGGCCCTTGAAGTATTTAAAAACATCCAGGAAGACAACAGGTTGTGCGAAGTATGCAAGTTAGGAGAAGTTGAAAATGAATCACATTTCCTTTTGTATTGTCCATACTATGAGGAGTTAATAACTTCTATTTAAAATTAAATTTCGGTTCAAAATCTAGAAATGTTTTGGTGCTCGGATGATGACAAAATGGAACGGCTATTTAATTTTAATGCTTATAAGTTGCCTACTTTTGTTTCTCGAGCTTGAAAAAAAAACGTCAGGATGGCTTATTCGTGTAGTATTATTTGTAATGTATACTGCTACTCTGGTTTATGCTTTTGTCTTTTATTTATGTTCTAAATAATGCTGTCTTGTAAGCCTGTTTGGGCTGGGCATATTGTTTATGCATGACACAATAATAATAAAATCAAATAAATAAAAAAAATCAAATCAATATATACAGCCCAGTCGCACAGCAGTTTGTGAAATAGTCACAAAATTTAATGTATTGATTCGTGTACATAGACACAAATTTTATTTTTTTTTCGTGATGGTCAGCACTAAATCAATTCATATGTAAATGTGAACTGTTAAGTATTGATAGCGGAGTAGATTTAACTCACATTGCGATCTTTTCCTAAAGCTAACTATGTAGTTTTGTTGCCTCAGCCTAACCAAATCGATCTTTTCCTAAACCTAACTAAGTTTTATTTTGAAAACACTGGAAGGGAAATTGACACGTGCGTCACGTGTTGCTGGACATTCGTAAGAAAACGCAAGAAAAATATGTGGTTAAAAGTCGTGCTGAGTGTCATGGAACAAAAGGGAAATTTGTCTATGTACACAAATCAAATAGATTAAATTTTGTGATTATTTCACGAAACACCGTGAGACTGCGTTGTTATACATTACAAAATTGTCCCAAATACGTTGTGAAAACATTTTAGTGAAAAAATCGCTACATTTATCCACCGTGCCGGGCATTCAAAGGGAAGGACTTTGATACTACAGAGACCGGGGTTTGCATCCTGATCCCCGTCTGTGTTTACCAAGACCATGATCTCTCCCTCTCAGACATCTTATTGTTTCTTGTAGTTAATATTCTGGAGCAGAAGCAAATTGGTCACAACCTTAATTTTCATGGCCACACCTATAAATAACTGTTACATGAGCAAAATAATGAGGTTAACACCAAATTTACATATGCATAAACAACAAAGATGCTTTATTTTTTTGACCAGCATTGTTAGGAAGCTAAAAATCTTTTCATCATACCTTGTGTCTCTGGTCTTTTGGGTGGTGAAGCACGTTGTGTTTCCTGAATGTTTTTCCGTATGTGACGAGTTAAGAACACAGTTTTCTGTGTCTGCCTCGTCACACCATTCACTTTCTGAATGGATTCTTGCCCGCTTGTTGTTGCATTTAGCCATTTTTTTTGCTCCCTGTCAATTCTTTAATGGCTTTCCATTATCGCTGCAGCCATGGTGACCAGATTTGTGAAGCAGCAACTGTACAAAGCCTCTATGGACATCTCTTTCTACCAGGAAAATTAATTTTGTGCATGTACATGCATGCCACTGTCTCAGTGGGATATGCTCAGCTTAATATGCGTGTAATACAGCATGCAAAGTGCTATTACTGCCCACCAAAATGTACATTTACTGTGGTCGGCCCCGAATCTGCAAACTCATTTAGTGAGATCCCAAAACGCTCACTCAAATATTGATGAGTGTGCTAACTCTCTCCTCATTATTATACAATGACTCAAGTCGGTTAAGGTGAATAAGTCTGTGCCAGCGAGTCCATCTTCCTCTCTTTTTCCTGTCATGATGATGTGAGAGAGTGAATGTGAGGAGCCCCTCCATCATAGTCACCTTCCCTTTGGTTCTGTCACCGAGTGCACTCACTCTCTCAAAGGACACCTCGAAAATTAAATAAGCTTAGAGGAAGTCTCAGATGCGGGGGAGGAATCTAATTCTCCACTTCCTCCCATTTTACTCCTGACCTTTCAGAAAAAAAAAATGTTGAACAATTTTAGTTACCAAGGATACCACAGGCAGCTCCTTTTTGAGCCGACTCACTTTCTTCCAATTTGGCATCTAGCCAGCAGTTAGTGTAGCTGAAGTAGCTGTGCGGCCCATTATATGTCATCATTTTGTGGCTCTGCAAATGGGAAAGGACAGTGAGGAGGAGTTGTATCCAACTTGTTCCTGAGTCACTAGACACCACCATGTAACATGAAGACAAATGTTGCAGACCGTGCTTTTTCTCCACCTCGTATTCTCCTGCTGACCTTTTATTTTTGGGACATGAAAATATCACAGATATTTAAAAACTCAGCAAAGAGCAAGAGGATGCTACAGATACCTGTGTTCTGGCTGGATGGTATTTTTATGAATGTATTATTATCCCCAGAATTCATCTTGTGTGCACGCATAGAAAATATGAGTCTCTGTCGTGTAGTTCTGATACATTACAACTCAAGGTTAAATGTGTTGTTTATCTCTTAGGAATCTTTGTAGAGCATAAATCATATTTTCAATTTCTTATCTCCCATATCCATTTTTTATGAAAAACACACAAGGCAAACACAATGGCAAACAGACCAAAAACCCAAATCAAATTCTCATTCCCAGAAATACCGAGGCTTTGTCACAGCCATCGGCGTTCGGTAGCACCGCACAAGGCATCCTTTGGCACCAGTATGAAACTCACCAGGCGTTTCATTAACTAGAACCATCCGCGGCAACAGTAAATGCACACTGTGATGTGCGCTGAACCCAGCGCACATCACAGCGTGGCGAGCGCAGCTCAAACTGCGCTGTGACGCAAGCATAGACTGCTCTCTTCCACCAGGAAACAACAGTTGGTGTAGCCCTATTGTCGTCCAGGTGGAAACAGTAGGGTGTTTACACGCTGTACAGTGCCAGAAACAGGTTGAGATAATGAAAAGGAAAAAAAAGTGTGACAATTTGCCATAAATCGGGAGAAATACGGGACAATTGTGACCCCGGGAGGAAACCAGGAGAGGGCAAAAACAAAAACAAAAACAGAAGTCTCCTTGGAAAATCGGGAGGGTTGGCAAACATGTCAATAGTCATCTAACATCATCAACATAGCAGATATGTACAGGTGTTCTCTTTCACCAGAATGTGCGAGTGTCAATAAGTTCATGTGAGTTAAAGAAAAGTTGCTCATTGATGACTTAATGTAGATTCCTGCATTTGTGTGTTCCCCAGTTCTCAACCTGAACAGTACAACGCAGGAGATTTGAGGCCTTCTGATCTTCTAAATGATTAATCGGATCCCCAGTATGCCTTCAGTCTTTAATGGCAAACATGCAACCTATAAATCAAACAATTAAGTAGTATTCTATAAAGAAACATTTAGATAAAACAAATGAGAAAAGTGCACAAAGGGAATACTGTATGTTCAGCTATACCAGAGGTAATAACTCAAGCAGAAATGTACAATAGCAGCTTTACTGCTTACATCAGCAAGACTGATATTAATGTTTTCCAGGAGAAGAAATTGAATATAATTTGATTCTGCACCAGATGACATGCATCAGAGCATAAGATATGGAGGTGGAATCTATGTTCCTGTCTGAGCACAGTGTGCACTAACCAGACAAAACTATGGCTGACGACAGGAATATTCATTACGAGAGCAGTTTTACTGCTGTTTATCTCGCCGGCTATGAGCAGCGAGAGGGAGAAAACAACGCTAAGTTATTAAGCCTCTTTTTACTGGCGAAGCACATTTACAGTAGATGATGTACAGTATCGCATTTGTACATTTCCAGGATTCATCTTCACGCAGGCTAATTTGAAAGACAAACAAAATACCATTATGGGTGAGCAAGCACAGCTGTGACAACAAGGTAATAATACTGATAATACAGATCCGGTGAAGTAAAGGTCACGGTTGTGTTGCCAAAGCAGTGCACGTAATGATGGGTTAGAAACAGTCATGTCATAACGCTAAACAGCGCAATGAGCTTTATATGAACAAAAGAAATGAAGGTGTATGATTCTTAAAAGCTACAGTATATTTAGGACTAAATGTCACTAGAGCCTATTGGCTTAAAATCATAAAATCATTCATCTGAGAGTCTAGACTCTAAGTGACACTAAAATCATCCCTCTGTGCCGGCCAGATCATTGGCTGCACATTCACACACACACTACAGTATGTTGAGCATTAAGCTTGATCAGTTGAGCTGTAGAAAAAGCACCTTAAGAGGTGTTTTAAATTTACACACAGTTTTGAACTTTGCAGCGGCCTAGAGCAAAGTAAATATAGTACACTCTCTTGTCTCACTGGGGCTGCTCCTCTGTGTGCATCCTCACAGACACAGGCACACCAACGCTGGCAAACGGTTCTGAGCTAGCGAGCTAATATTTTTAGCTATGCTACAGTAGCTGCGCGGCTCTAGGGATGGCAATGTCGGTCGTTCCGCGCTCTGGTCCAGACTGAAATATCTCAACAGCTGTTGGATGACATTTTGTACTGTACAGGCATTCACGGTCCACAGAGGATGAATCCTACAGACTTTGGTGACCCCCTGACTTTTCCTCTAGCGCCACAAGCAGGTCAAAAATCTCACTTATGCAGTGAAATATCTCGACATCTACTTGATGGATTGGCACAAAATTCCATAAAGACATTCAAGGTCCTCAGACACTATCCCAATGACTTTAATGATCCCCTGACTTTTCTCAGAACATTCCCATCAGCCTCAGCTATATGGGTTTATGGTTAGCGTACGGTGACCAGACGTCCCGGTTTGTCCGGGACTGTCCCGGTTTCAAGCTGGGTGTTCTCATGCTCATGCGACCGTGGTGTAGTTAATTTATAGCCTAACGTTGGCTTTTTACTTCTGCCGATTACATTCACACTTCAAAAATCGTAAAAGTGGTGTTCATTTGTGGAGATTAGGCTATCATGCTGAACAGAACACGTGAGTATCATAAACGTTTGTTTGCCACAGAGGTTCTGCAATAATCCAAAACCCAATGGAAAAATCCCATTGGCTTTTTGTCGAGGGAACCCGTGCGATTAACTTCCGGCAAAAATACATAATTTCTGCATGATAACAACACCGTTCACAGTGTGCACTGTGGTTCAGTTCAAGTTACCTCTACCTCCAGAGTGGTGGTAAGGCACTTCACCATATCTGTTATCAATCATCTGTAAGCTAGTAGGATCATAGTTGTTGATGGCTGATTAAATGTGTCCTGTGGGAGGTAGGGATGACAAATATTTGGTCATGACAGGCAAGCGTTTATGCTATGCGACAACTCAAGACAGTGATAAAGAGTGTAATTTACATTTTGAATGAATGCTGACCATGTTCTCTATAATTAGGCTTTAGTTAGCTTGAATGATTGACTTGAGCTGTCATGAACCACTCATTGATTTTTTTTTTTTTTTAAAGATATGATAGATCCCTTGTCATAAACACTTGGATGCAGAAACATTATGCAGTACTGTATATGTTGTTGGTAGTGTTTTTTCTTTCTTTTTCTTTTCATTTCACGTGTCATCAGTAGGTAGACGGAGCACAAGCCTATCATCCATTGCAATGCACTGCTTCCTATTTGCACATAACAAGAAACTTGAAACATGAACAAGTTGAAATCTGCAAAATATGGTCACTTCCATAGGGTGTGAGTGCAGCATACCAAGATGGACCCATACTGGATAGATTTGACAACAAGCCAGACCTAAATATTTTTGTTTTTCTAATGAACCAACGACAAGCCTTAAAATAATGATTGCTTACAGCACAAGATAAATAGCTCCAACTCTCAAGTGAACAGTCACCTAAATACCTTTGCAATGACTGTGACCTCATGACTCTCGGCGGCAGTACTCTGATCAAAGTAAAGAACAATCACAATGTCAACAGACAAACAACAAGCCATCATTTTGCTCTCCTCCCTTTGACTTTCTGTTCTCAGTCATCTCAACCTCCTTCAGGCCCATTCCCACACACATCACCCTATCTGACCACATGATCAGCCGACAATTTGTCTCTCACTTCATGTGCTTCTGTAAGTCAAAAAGACGGGACAAACAAACAGGACAGAAACTGAGCTGCGGTTGATACATAGTACAAGCAGCGCTTATCAATGATTAACTTGCCAAGTGCCTTCTGTTGGTAGACTGACACCAAAGTCATCCATGTGTTCCAACTAAATCATTAGCTCCCCATTGAATGATGGTTGGCCACAACATCAGCATTTAATGCAAAAGTGAGACAATGAGAAGTTACATTAAAGAGTCTTTCTAAATTGAATAATGTAAGTTGCCTATAACATCCGGTACTGTATGCCAATGTGTTGTTGAGCTTTGAAGCCAAATATCTAGAGACAGTTGGATCTAGTGAGCAACCTCCGGGTCTTAAAAGTGAAGCCAATGCAGAAGTGTCTTAAACTTGCATTCTTTCTAATAATGCAAGTGGGGTGACTCCTCTGGTTGCATAAAGAAGTCAGATTGTATAGAAGTCTATTAGAAAATGAGGCTACTTCTCACCTGATTTATTACCTCAGTAAACATTGTAAACATGAGTTTATGGTCTCAATCGCTAGTTTCAAGTATTCTTCAATACAGCATGATGTTCATTTAGCAAATTATGGTCCCATTTAGAGTCAAATAGACCATAAAGCAGGGGGTGCTTCAGGGCATGGCTACCTTGTGATTGACAGGTTGCTACCACACTGTTGTCCGGTCTGGGAGTTGTCCGTGTTTTAACCCTCTCACAGTATGTTTTCAGTTCATGAAAGTTAATTATAGCTATAAGGGTTGGGCTAATCGAGGCCTCTCCTCATACTGTACCTTTTTCAACCAGGGGACATTGACTGATTTTCAGACATTGAAAAGACTATTTGGGCTAAATAATAGCGACTTTTTTAGATTTCTTCAGGTACGCCATCACATAAATAGTTCTATGTTAGAGAGTCACAATGCATTCGAAAACAACCTATTGAAAGTTTTTATAAGTGCCTATAAAACAGATTCGGGGCTTAAAGTAATTTCAAGAATATATAGAGGACTTCAGGTGGCTGAACTAGCAAGCACTACCTACATGAAACAAAAATGGGAACGTGAAACTAATAGCTGCATTCCAGAAGAAGTTTGGTTACAATATTGTGAATTTCAATGGAAGATATCGAGCTCAACCTTGTGGAGAGCGTTTGGCTGGAAGACTGTTAGTAGATTTTTTATTACACCTGTTCAGAAGTCTCATCATTCAGGCTCATCCAGCTGCTGGAGGAACTGTGGCTCCCAGGTAGCTAACCACTATCACCTGTTTTGGGCCTGTCCTAAAGTAAATCCTTTTTGGCGTAAGATTTACACAGAATTAGTTACCATATTTGGTACAAACATAGTCTTTAAGTGGGACGAACTCCTGTTTGGTCTTCTACTTTCAACATCTACAAATATTAAAATAAAATACTTATTTGGAATATTGAGTGTAGCTGCTAGAAAAGCAATAACTAAGAAATGGCTTAAACCAGATACCCCATCATTAGAGAACTGGTATGATGTAATTTATGAAATATTTGTAATGGAAAGAATTACTTTTTCAATGAGGCTTCAGGAAACAAAATTTGAAGACATTTGGAAGGAGTGGAAAAAGTATATTTCCCCAAAACGCCCTTCTTTTGTTTAATTTTTCTTTTTTTCTAAATGTAATTTTTTTTATTATTATTATTTATTTGATCTTATTTTACATGAAAAGCACCCCATGTTCTATTTGTGTGTTCTATAATTTCATTGTAAAAAGTGAAAAAAGTTGGTTCACTTCATATTTGTATATACTGTAATTAAGTATGTTTATGTAAATGTCAAAACCAAATAAAGGAAAAATAAAATTAAAAAAAAAAAAAAAGTTAATTATAACCTTTTTGATCGTGTAGAAATGTCTTATTCAGCGTTGTTGTACTTAGCTCCACCCTCTCATGTCACTTCCGGTTGCAAAAAACGAACATGGCGACGGCCAAAATGCCAAAACTCGAGGCTTCAAAACAGCAGTCCACAAACCAATGGGTGACGTCACAATGACTTCGTCCACTTCTTATATACAGTCTATGGTTGGATCATGTGGGTGTCTGTGCTTTCACCACTTAACAGGTAAACTGACCAACATGCCAGTGTCCCTGAACTTTATATGTTTTAGTGGCCATTATGTGTGCAAGTGGTTCAAAGATACTGCTACAATTAACAAACTGTCCCATCACAAGGTCCATTAGTACGTCTTGGAGCTTCTTAATCAGCCCAGTTTGCGCAGTTGAACTGTGGATGTTCAGATTTCCATTTTTCTGAGCACTTCAAGTGTGAAAGCTCAAAAACAACCTTGTGGTGAGATTGTTTCGGTCAACTGCTGTTGAGAATGAACGTTCAATGTCAACTGTTAATGCACTGGATTATATTTGATGTTGCTTGTGTTGTATGTCACATACACACTCACAGGCATTTAAAAGAGTGCAGGGCTGCCTACAGTGGGATGACCCAGTTTGTGGTCAGTTCTGGGATTCAGTGTCTTGCTCAAGGGCAGTTTGGCAGTGATGGGTTGCCATAACTCAAATTTCACAGTTGGAATACAAACTCTGTTCAGTGCTGGGGGTTAGATCACTAACTTCTCAGCATCTACCCGACCTGAGTAAGAGGACGAATTTCAGCTATAAAGTCACATTGAACTACATTCAATAAACATTTCCATCATACAATACTCTTGGATAATGAGTTTAGGATTAACCGACAGCTACAATAGATTGATGCACAGCAGTGAACATATATGAAGAGGGGTGTGTCAGTGAGAGAAATATGAGGCAATTAATTAATGTCTGCATGTCTAAAGGGATTGCTTTTATGAGTTGTTGCCTTTGGCAGCATTACAGTACATGCTCAAATAGAGACACTTATACTTTATGCTCCCTCTAAACATAAATACACAATGGATGCACAAGATTGGTCAAGTTAAAGGGATAGTTTTGAAGCGTGGTTGTATGGGGTGCTCATCCATTGTCAGTGTATTACCTAGAGTAGATAACGGTCGGTACGCCCCCAGTTTGGAGAAGCACAGAGGAGTACCAGTACAGAAGCAAAGCAATGTACTGTTGTGGACGGGGGCAGCAGCAAAACATAGCCACCTAAAACAAAGGCTCACCTAAAAAAAAATCAATATCAGCTTAAATTTTCGCCGGTTCTCCTTGCTGTAAGACAGCTATACAGTCTATGTTTCGACAGGAACTGAAGCTGTTATATGCGCTCACCAAAGCCACCAGACTCCATTTATAAAAAACAGTAATTTTACCTCCCATAATACAGGATTTGCTGGCCTACCGCTACCTCGACCGGTTAGTTTGTTTGTGTTAGTGTGCGCCTTTGGTTGGTTCGAATTCACCAAAGTCATACAAATAACACAAACAAACCAGCGGTAGACCAGCAACCCCTGTGTTCTGAGGGGTAAAATTACAGTTTTTTTCTGTGGAGTCTGGTGGCTTTGGTAAGAGTATGGATGGATACAACGGCTTCAGTTCCTCATCGGAAATGGCTGTCTCACGGCAAGGTAAACCGGTGAAAATATTCTAAATATAGCATACACTTAAACAGATTTTATTAGGTGAGCCTTTCTTTTAAGTGGCTAAAATGTGTTTTGCTGCTGCCCCCGTTCACAGCAGTACATTGCGTTGCTTCCGTGCGGTAACTCCTGTCTGCTTCTTCAAGCTGTTGGTGTGCCGACAGTCACCTACTGTAGGTAATACACTTACTATGGATAAGTACCTCATACAACCCCACTTCAAAACATCCAAACTATCCATTTAACTCCTCAGTAATTGTGTGTAGGAGCATTCATGCCCGATTTAATGAACATTATAAATATTCAGTTCATGTGCACAGATGAACTAAATGCAAAACTTGAGTTGTATAGTTATTCTGCAACAGCAGCAATATGCTTAATGCTCAAAACATATTATCTGCAATCCACAGCATGGTGTGTTTGTGGGTTTGCAGCCTCTCAGCTCCATCAACAGGAAACCCATTATCTCACTGCTTGGTAAATGCTCGTTGGCCCTTTGTTTAATCTTGATGAATAATGGACCCCACCTTTGTTATGCCAAACGCAAAGCATGATTTATGCCACACTAAAGTCACTCAGTACTTTGCCCTTTTCTTCTTCCTGTCACTGGAGATTGCTGGGTAAATAGGGTGACAGACTGGGAATGGCAAAATAAAACTCAGATCTCTATCTGTGGAATGCTTACTAATCCATCATCCTCTAATTGCACAGGAAAGTCCAACATACCAATACTGCTGCTGACGTAGGAAAGTTGGGTACCCCCAGCTTTTCAGGAAACAAGGGTTTCTAACAGTTTTCATGAAGATGTGGGTCATTAGTACTCCTACTACCTTGTAAAAGTGAATGAGAAACTTAAAAGCAACACGTTCTAACACGTAAAACTGAATGAAACATTAATTGAACACAAACAAAAAGGCTTCTTTAGGTTTAGGCAACAAAACCACTTAGTTAAGTTTAGGGGAAAACATTGTATTTTGGCGTAAAATAGCTATATTTCAAAAGTGAAAGTGAAACTTAACGCTTATGAACACAAAGACAACCACACGCTGTTGGTTTCACACAGGATGCAAATCCCGGTCTCCTGGATTCCCATCCATCCTTCCCAACCTCCACCCTATATGTAGTCTCACACTGTCTATACTACAGCGCCTCACCTCCGCTTCTGTTCCTGTCACTGGACGCTAGAGGTTTCTGTTGTCTTCTTTTATACCTTAGTTCGGTGATCTACCATGTGAATAGATAATAAAACCTAGTTTTGGGTGTAGTAGGCCCCTATTGACCCAAATCTAGTGTGCTTATAGCGATGGATAACGCCTATCTAATAGCCTGACAACAGTCTTAATTGGCTGAAACATTGATAACTGTGTATAATCTCAATTTAAGGAATTAAAACAGACATCAAATTGGGGTCTGATGTTCTTTACCAGAAAGAAGGAACATGATAATCATTCAAAAAATCAGCAAAACAGCCCAAAACACCCCCCTTCATAACCCAATTTTCATTTGTGGAAGCACTTCAGCTGGATATTTTATTTTATAATACCACTACTACTATTCAAATATGATGCTGGATCTGGTTCAAGAGCTCACTGATTAGTTGCGTAGGCAAATCTGATTTAAGTGGCTCCCTACAGAGACAACCAATAAATCAACAAGATAAATCAAATCACAGACCATGTGTCAGCGAAGCATGAATCTCTGTGCCATTTAAACACACGGCAGTTTCAAATATTACTTTTCTCTACCATAAATTCTAACCAAGTCCCTCGTAAGGGCAAGGGCCAGCCTCTCTGCATAAGTCTTTGTCTCAGTTCTCTCCATTAACCCTTCCCCTCACTTTGGAGTGCCCTCACATTGGAGTGTCCCTCCAAAGCTCTCCACAGAGCTACTAGGGGCAGTAGGGGGGGCAGTAGTCAAAAATAATGACTATACTGTGGAATGCAACATTTAACATGACTTTACGCCAACGGCACAGCAAAAAACACGTGTAGGGTTATCATTAGCCATGCTAGCGGCGTGGCTCTATGGCAATGGTGGACGGTCCGGTCCACCACTTTGGTCCAGAGTGAAATATCTCAACAACTGCTATAACTATAACTATAGCTTATGCTAACATGCTAACACACTAATTTAAGATGGTGCACATGGCAAACATAGGCCTACCTGCTAAACATCAGCATGTTAGCAAGCTAACATTAGCATTTAGCTGCATTTTGTACACAACTTTGTACAGACATTCATGTTCCCCAGAGGATGAATCCTGCTGACTTTAGTGATCCCCTGACTTTTCCTTCAGCGCCACCAGCAGGTCAAAGTTCTCAATTAGCTAGTGAAATATCTCAACGTCTACTTGATGGATTGGTGCAAAATTTCATGCAGACATTATATAACAATGTTAACAGGTTAAACAGGTCGTTGGTCATGTTTTGTCTTTCTTGTTCTTTTCATTTCATGTCATCAGGAGGTAGACGGAGCACAAGCTTCTCATCCATTGCAATCCCCCAACACATTCTCACTCCCAACTCGTCAAATACCGCCGCTTGGTCAGGGCCCCTCGGCATCGGAGACCGACACACGGGGTACCCCTCTTGCGTTACTTTTGGACGGGCCAGGGACGGCGTGTCAATATATGCTCGTTACATGAATAGTGTCCTTTCAAAATAAACTTCTGTTTTCACAGGAAGTTAGGTTTAGGCAGCACAACCACTTAGATAGGGTTAGGAAACGGTCGTGGTTGACGTTAACTTCACTGACTAGCGACTCACGTGACTGACGATACCGACGAGTCACGCTACTAAAAACTGACGTGACAAAAAGGACAACATTGCTTTTATTTTCACACGGGACAAGAACACCGGTCTCCTGGTTGAAAGTCTTGTGTTTGTTTGACCCATCCACCACCCGCCCTTAGCAGACTCTTACGTTATTAATACTACATCACTTGCTCCGACCGTCGAATAACGCCGTGGGTGTGTTCACATTGGAGTTAGTTGAAAGCCCGGTTTGTCACATACTGTTGCTAAAGGGTGACGAGGGGCACTTACCAAACGGCGATATTTGATGAGTTGGTTGTGAGAACGGGTTTGAATATATCAAGGAACTTGAAACCTGAACAAGTTGAAATCTGCAAAATATGGTAACTTCCGTAAGGTGTGAGTGCTACACAAGCCAGACCTAAATATATTTATTTTTCTATTGAACCAATGACAAGCCTTCAGATAAAGGTTGCTTACACCATACAAGATAAATTGCAAGATAGGCTAACTTTGCAATGACCGTGCACCTCATGACACTCAGTGACAATACTCTGGTAAAAGTAAAGAACAATCACAAAGTCAAGAGACAAACAACAAGCCACAGCCACATTTTGCTCATCTCTTTGACCTTCAGTCATCTCAACCCCCTTCAGGTCTATTCCCACACACACCACCCTATCTGACCACATGATCAGCGCACAATTTGTCTTTCACTTCATGTGCTTCTGTAAAAGAAGTCAAACAGACAGTCAAACAGGACGGAAGCTGAGCTGCGGTTGATAGTACAAGCAGCACTTATCAATGATTAACTTGCCAAATGCCTTCTCCCGGCATTTTTTATTTAATGGCGCTCTGAAATGTTTTCATTGACAGCAGTTTTGCTCTGGAAGATGTGCTTGTTTACAGGATGTGGGTTTATGTGGATTTTAAATTTAAATATTGTTACAGATGAGAGTGGTTTGTCTTCTCCGTATGAAACAGCTGCAGTGGCTTGAAACATTAACTGTGTCTCTTGTGGTTTCTAAACCCTCTAAAATGTAGCACTCTCTGTAAACTGTCTGTGATCACAAGATTTAAGAAGTCAGTGTAACATCCTATTTAGGACCAAAACGCGCTTTCTGTTCCGATTTAGCATTCCTTTACGAGCATGAACTGCCTTTGATCTGATCGCTCTGGCCTAGCAGGAAATGTCCAATCCTCCGCATTTCAGCGAGGTGGCCGACAAGTGGGAAGTGAATAGAGCCTGGGAGAGTGGAGCTCAGGCGTCACATCACATTACCTGAGGATGCGTCAGCTAGGTCAAGTCATCTGTGTCTGCTGCTGCGGGTGGATGTTCCCCAGTCGCACTAACCGAGCGCCATCTCCCCTGGGACGAACTTACGCGCCGACCGACCTCACAGAAATATTGTCAGACGTGGAGGGCGGGTCAGTGTGGGAGCCGTGTGTGAACTCGGCTCATCATTGACACACCAGTTGGTAGAAAGCATGTGAAGGCTGTGGCTAATCCTGCTGCCATCTAAAGGCCTCAGCTAGCGCGATTTCCTCCCTCAAATCCCCTGCAGAAGCTTACGGGTGTGATCACACCTACGCTGTGTTTTCTTTAGTCTGAACCGTGGTGGAAAAGTTTACATTACTGCAGTTATGTGATATTTTTTCTTGACCTACATCCCATCCATCTTCAACAAGTTCACTCATAGTTAAGCCGGGCTATGTTCTGCAAATTTAACTCTGTCTCTCATACCAAGCTCCTCCATTCCTTTAGCACTGTCTTTTCTTAGACGTCTGAGGAACTACAGAAAAGGGTTACCCTCTCGTCCCGCTGTTGTGAATAAATCATTCATATTTCACTTTTGAATTATTGAACATACAACATATTACTCTCAGTGAAGGTAGAAACTGACTGTAGCCAAAAGCGATACTAACTTTTTAGAGAAGTGGGCACGGAAGCGACTAAGCCTTTGCCGAAATTGCATGCCCTGATATCTCGTGAAAGAGCAGACCTACATTCATATATAACTTCCCTTTTTATTCACTTCCCAACACTCAGACTGGACTCCTCTGCTGTGACTGGGTCAATGCTGCGGTGTGTTAGCTTCAGTTTGCAGTGGTGAATCTCCACTTAAAGAGGCTGGAGGTGCTGAATGGCCACTCATCCATAAGCATGGCTTTCACAGCTATAAATCCGCATTTGCACATACGGTACAAAATCAATACCACTGGGGAGTATTCTGCAGTTATTCTGACGCGACCCAGGCCACAGGACGGGAAACCTTTTCTTCAAGTCTGTCAATAGCTTGCTGTTATTGGGTGAGAAAGGTTACTAAAATAAGATTGATGAGGGATGCTACTGCTATAGCATTGCATATAAGTATGTGGCATATAGCTGGGGAATAAGGCAATAGGTTGGAGATTCAGATTTTGAATTAATGTAGGATTATTTTGTTTATTATTTACTGCCTGCCACTGTGACAGGCAACTATTTAGTCTTATCTGCCACTTTTGAAATTTCTGCGCTAAATGAAGGAATAACATTTTAGATCTGATGTCATTCAATGTTCGATATATTTCAAACAAAAAAATTTCATGCATGGTAAATTACAGTGTTCGAATTACACCGTGGCTTCTGGGGGATCCCTGTGTTTCAGGGGTGAGAGGATACTGTACACTGTACTGTTCTTTGTTATTGCCATCTATAGTGGTTATTTGCATAAAAACACACAATTCAAATGATTAGGAAATAAGTGATTTTTTTTTATTTAAATATTTGCTTTGATTTAACATATTTTTTGTCATCAGTAGTTTTAATTATGTATTATTAGCTGCTTAGAGCTAGTCTAGGAAGTTAAACAGGACAATCCCTCTCTATTATCTATTTTATATTGCTGTGAAAACATCTCATTCAAACAACTGGATTTATTCAAGTGTCTCCCCAAAAACTACATTTTACAAGATTACATTTGAAGGCATCAATATAATGTATAATAACATAATTTACTTTCTCCCAATATTCATTTTTACTGAATAGAGCACCACAAAGTAACTCAATGGAACCTCTGTTAACGTTAGCTGTTAGCTCCGTTATTTAGCCAAGCAGGACAGTGCTGCCCACCGGCTGCTAACAGCTAACAGCTAACGTTAACTAGCTCTCTGGCCGATTTCAACATGGATTTGTAGTTCACAATGTAGCATTATTAGGAACAAAATAGGGTGCGCCCCTCAGGTTTATTATTGCACACTGTTGAGCGTTTCTTTTTTTTCTCTCCACCGTGGCTCCGGTCCCAGACAAACTGAAACATTGTGCGTATGTATTACGTCACTTTGACAACTAGGAACCTTCGCAATGGAACCGATTCTCTAGTCCCATCCCTAGCGTTTTCCCTGCCTGCCAAAGTGATGGATGGCCTGACGATTTTACCCTCCACTGCCAACAATTTACCCGCATTTGGTGGTTGGCAGGTGATAATTTCAGACCCTGTATCACCTCCATTAGAATCATAATACACATTAAGTAGCATGGGGTGCAAAGCTGATATAGACACTATCAATTCAATATCAAAATCAACAACAGAGATTTTGCCCTATGGTTTATGCCATGATATCTCTGTTTAATATTTCTGGGTGTATTAGGCCATTGTGAGAAATGTTGCAAATCAATGAGCAGGACTGTTCATATGAAGACATTCACACAGCATGTTCCTCTCTGGTTATTTTATCCATTCACAATTTCTCAGTTGATTTTCCAGAAAATGTACTGTATTACATTATGATATACATTGATACCATGATATGAAATTACATATACCATGATAGAGAATTTGATTCATATCGTACACCTCTAATATGAAGTTGCAGGTACTCTTCACTCCCTAGATCAGGGGTCTCCAACAAGTAGCTCGCGAGCTACCAGTAGCTCGCTACCTAAGTCTGAGTGGCTCACTAAAGGTTAAAAAAATATGGACATAAATTTGAAAATACAAAGTCACATTGTAAACTGGTTTAAATTCCTATCCAATCAAATTCATAGACATTGCACCCTTTTCTGACACAAAATTATTATTTGCCAATCAGCCGACAATTAAACAAGTTGCGCTGCTTTCAAATTTCATGACTGCATCAGCGACGCGGTAACATGAGGCGATGCTAGCAGACCAGCAGGTGTACACCAGATTTGACAATGACCGCAGAAAAAGCCAGGCCAATAAAAAGCAAAAAATATAATATTTTAATGAGGAATGGGTAATGACGAATGTTTGTCTCATTTGCGGTGCAAGTGTGTCAGTCGGTAAAAGATGTAACGTCGAGCGCCACTTCACCAAAGTTCACAGCATTTTTTCACGAGACTTTCTGTCTGGTAGCATCTACGAACAGAGAAGGTAAAGGAGCTGAAAACAACGCTTAAAAGACGACAGTCTCTGTTTACCAAACTGACGAAGAACACCAACGCGGCAACAGAGGTTTCGATTAAAGTGGCGCACATCCTAACGAAACAAAAAGCCCTTCACCTATGGAGGAATTGTAATAGAAGCGATGACTGCGGTGGCTGAAACGTTATTAAAGGACAATGAAAGTAAGACAGAAATTATGTCTGCTATTGGCGATGTACAACTTGGTGGCGCTATGTGTAGCTCTCGGCCACTTTAATTTTGTCAAATTAGCTCTCAGAGGAAAAAAAGATTGGAGACCCCTGGCCTAGATAATACTGTCTGGTAATGTAATAAGATTAGAACTGCTTAACCACAGTGAGAATATCATTTCCCCTTCCTGAGACAGGAAATATGTCTCTTCTTGCTGAACCGCTGTCACCTATTTAGACTGACTGCTCAGAAAGTTTCAATAGTCTTTTAAAAAGTCTTTAAACATTTGTTTAAATATTTAAAAATGTTTATTTAAAGGGCACCATTTAACCAAAAAATGACTGCATGTGCAAATGTAGTCACAATATAATGAGACTGTAGAACTAGAACAATTAGGCTGGATTACCAACTGGGCAAAGTGGACAACTGCACTAGGGCCCCAGACCTACAGTATGTGTATGGATTGTGGTAATTTGGTTAATTCCTGCATTGTTAAAGGGGCACTCCGTGGATTTTACACATCATGTTCAGTTTACTCGTCACAGCGAGCACCTACTTAGTCTGTGAAAAAAAGTATTCTTAAAGGCCCTGACACACCAAGCCGACGGTCAGGCGTGGGACAGTTTGGGGCCGTCGGTGAGTGTCTAGTTTTTACGGTGTGTCCCGCATCGCCGACTCTAGTTTGCCCGTGTTGGAGGTTTTTGGGACGATTCAGCATGTTGAATCGGCGGAGGCGCTCGTTGGTGAGAGAAATACACTCTAATTGGCTGTTCAGCTTAAACGAATCAGTGCACGAGAAGAGAAACAGAAGTGAGGAAAGCAAGCCAACGAGTAATGCTCTTCTCATTGTTCATCTTCATCTCATCTGATCATTCCAATACACGGATATTTTCACAACGACATGGCCATCTGGAAAGAAGCTGAGTGGTGAGGGGAAGTGGTGTGAAAATGGTCGTCAAAGGCTGCTTTGTTTCGTGTACGTATCATAACCACGGTTTGTATATCCTTTTTTTTTATACTTTATTTTTCCGAGATTGTTTTCATATATGCAATTTACAGTTCATACTTACAAAAGTTTATAAACAAACTTTTAAGTTATGAGTTTAGAAACGAACGAAGAGACAAAACAAGATATGCACAAAAGAGAACGTCAGCATTAGAAATTATAAAAAAAACATAAATAAATAGAACAAATTTGATGAAAAAATAAAAAAGGGGGGCAGAGATATAACAACTAGGTTGGATGCTGTATTCATCTACACTTATACATTTATATAGACATAAACATACACACATACACATATAGATATTCATAATAAATACATATATACATATACACGTACAGTATATATACATATACACATGTACATACCTAGACATACATAAACATATAGGTATACTTTTCAACACGCACACAGATATACATGGGCCCACACATAAGGCCACCTCAAACACATCTTCCATATTCCTTATTCTGTGAGTTTCCTTTTCCATAACTTTTACTCCTTGAATCAAACTTTTCCATTTTATAAAATTTGGGGGTTTAGTTTTTGTTATTTGCTTCAGTGCTGTGATTCTGATTATTCTGAATCTTCATCTTTAGCAAGATCAATTGGAGGTTTCCTGAGTATGATATGCTCTGCTTTTAAATACAGAGTTTTTTTAAAGCGTCTTCTATAAACTTAAAAACTTCTGACCAAAACAAATTCAATAACCTACATGTGAAGAAAATATGCAAATGATTTGCATTAATTTCACCACAGTTTAGCTTCGTCTTCTTTTATATTTGAAAGTTATTTCAGGGGTCAAGAAATATCTCATATTTATTTTCCAAGCAAATTCTCAAATTCTCTCTGGATAGATCTAATATTTCCCATCTGTTCAACTCCTCTGTAACTTGATCTATTAATCCCGAGTAATTTATTGAAAACAGATCCTCCAAATTTTTCGGAATTATCCCTAGATATTTCAATTTAGCACATTCCCACTTAAAATTATATTTTCTCTTAAGATCTTTAATCTTATCTTTAATTGTCATTGCTTCTTTTTTATTAATATTTAATTTGTAACCAGACAATAAGCTATATTTTCTAATTTCTTCTATTAATGGAATAACGCTGCTGTTATATTAAGTTTTTCCTTTGAAATGTCCAAAACCTCGTGGATCAGCGTCTCTACAAATTGAATCATATTAACATGTTCCTTGTCTTCCTTAATACTGTAGACTGATAGATAGTTATTTTGGCATGATTCATTTTCTAAATAGTCATAGTCATCTTTCACTCTCTTTTAAATCTTGTGTCACTGTTTTTATTACCTCCACCAAGATTACTTCTCGTTCCTCTGTGTTTTCCACTCTTTCCTCGATCTTCTCGGACCTCTCCGCCATGCGCTGAAATTCATATTTCTGTTGCCCGATCTCCTTTTTAAGTTTAGCTAACTCCTGTCTTGTTTCGTTTCTGAAGACTTGTAACTCGAAGTTCTCGAAGTTCTTTTGTAATGTCCGATGTAATTTATCTCAGCATTTCTTTGATGTGGGATTCCTCCATGGCTGTTTGTATCTTTACTTCAGGCATCTTTGTTTTTGCTTTTATCGTTGTCTCCGTGACTGTGCCAGAGCGTAGATTCGTTCCTCAATTAATTTTAAATAGAGTCTCTTTCATCATTTTCGTCTCAGAAAAGTATTTTTTGCATTTTTAGGCATTTGGAGATGAACGCTTAGGCCGTTCTCCCTCGTGACCCGAAGTCCACAGTCCTCAGTCTTCCGGTTTCCCTTTTTGAATGATGAATACGGACTACCACCGCCTGCTGGTGTGGAGAGTTATTTCCTCTCACGCAGATGCAGAACGTACGTGCTAACTGACCGTCGGCTGTAGTGTTTGCGGTGTGTTCGAGTGCAACTTTTTGGCAATGGGCAATGTGAGGCAACGCAACAGTCGGCCTTTGTCGGCGCAATTTCTTTGATGTTGGGTCGGTGTGTCTGGGCCTTTAGCTCAAGAGGGAGCTTTCTGAAGGTGTGGAGTTTGAAAGACGTGGGCGTTTACCTGGCAAGGGGGCCTCTAACAAAAGACACTGTTGACTTGCATTATGGGAAATGTAGGATTCAGTGTTTTGAGGGCTCAACCAATACTTAAGACTAACAGTCAGGATAGCTCACGCTCTGCATCGATTTTAATCATCCTTTAAATATATCTCTTGTTCTCCAACTTTATGGAGGTGCAATACTACGTCTTGAGACTCTGTCTCGTAAAGTAGAAATATCAAAATGTAGTGTTAAATCTTCATTTTTTCAGTTTATATTGTGAGGGCCCTACAACCCATTTTTGCCCCAGGACCCCACCTGCTTTAATCCGGTGCTGACTAGACATGTGTTAAAGTGGATGATGAATGTCAGAGAGCATCTATTGAAGCCTGTCAGGTCCCTGCAGCATCATAAATGCATTGGCCCCATACACTAGGGACCACTCCTCTAGCACCACGTCGTC
Source organism: Adelosebastes latens (assembly GCA_916700685.1). NCBI lineage: Eukaryota > Metazoa > Chordata > Actinopteri > Perciformes > Sebastidae > Adelosebastes > Adelosebastes latens. The sequence continues at coordinate 28,985 of CAKAKR010059601.1, read as the reverse complement.
CATATTGGCATACATACATACATGCAGAATCTCCTCTGTACACCTAAAGGAGCTCTGAGAGACAATCAATATCCCTCTGCAGCAGAGCACCTAGTCTTCAGGGACTGCATAACCCCCCACAAACAAACCTGTTCAATCCTGAGCCTCGTTCGCAACACTCCCCACCGTTCTGCTTAATTTGACAATGCATGTCCTTGGGAATCCTAAATGACAGCGAGTGAGCGCCCTAATTGCAGCTAATAACGTGTCTAATTGGCAATTCCCATCCTAATGAATTATCTCTATGATTCCCATTGTGAATCATATGCCGAACACGCTCTGCATTGTTTAATTAGGGCGAGCCTGTTTTCATGGAGATCAGCGCAAACAGTTTACAGAACTGTCTGTGCAGCTTGTGTGCAGAAGATAATCTCAAACTGACTTCCTTATTTTAAATTCTCAGCTTGTCTTGACAAGAAGCAGGAAGACATGGAGAAGATCCTCTGGAATGGTGTGGTCTGGTGGGTGTGCACACTTTGATTTCACGGTACCAGATTCAATCACCTGCTCTATCTTTTCAGACATGCTCGCTCACAGGTGGGTGCATTTGTCCTGTCTGAGTATACACTATGAGCAATTCACTTCCCTTATCACAGACAATGGCCATGAGGCCCGACAGTGCTGGTTTGACTCACGCCCACTTATCCTCCGCTGGAATACAAAGAGAGGCCTGGTTCAACACATTGACATTGTTTATTTCTACTCAGGTTAGTTCTTTTAAAGCAGCAGTAGGATTAAAATATGATTAAAAAGGTTATTTTTATAAATATATATCCTGACAGTAGTGCATGAGACAGGTAATCTGAAAATAATCATGTGCCTCTGTGTCCTCCGGTGCTCCTAACGGCATCTGCAAGATTTCACAGCCGAGCTGGAGCCTTGACGTCTCTGAGCAGCTGTCAATCACTCACAAACTCTGATCAAACGGTCAAACTAGGCAGCGCTGATCAAATATGAATCAATATTCTGTTACTGTAATGCCTATTTCTCGCCTCAAATGTTTTCAGAAACATCTTGTAGTGTTTGGCTGTAAAATGAGAAAGTTTGTGACCCGGCAGCCATGCTAAGATCTGCTGAGAAAATACCAAGCACTGCCCACCAGCCTGAGCAAACTTTCTCATTTTACAGCTAAACAGTACACTACAAGATGATTCTGAAAACATTTGAGGCAAAAATAGGCATTACAGTAGCAGAATATTAATTCATATTTGATCAGCGCTGCCTAGTTTGACCGTTGATCGGAGTTTGCAAGTGACTGACAGCTGCCTCCGTTGATTGAACAGCCAATAGATCCCAATAAATGACCTGTGATTGGCCAAAGTCTTCCGTCACGGGCGAGATTTTTTAAAGCCTGAAAACAGAGCCATGAGGAGGCGCAGAAGTCTGGTTTTCTCTCAGAACACTTGAATTACAATATGCTGAAAGGTTATTATGGAATTTTTGCCCAATGATGCCAAAAATATTCTACCCACTGCCGCTTTAAATCTAGATGATGTCCTTGTTTATTTGCTGGGGTCGTGAAGGAGCAAAAATGTAATTCTACAGGAGGGTGGAGCAGAATGATGTGCAACTGGTTCCATACTAACTCAAGAGGCCAGCTCGTGACCTCACTGGGGAGAGAGTGGCCACAGATGTAGGAATCCCACACTGTCCATCCATCTTTAATAATCCTCTGTGACCTCTGTGACCTTTAACCTAACCCCTTGAAGGGCTTGTTAGCTTCTCCCCAACTAATCTTAATACCCTGCATGTCCAATCAGCCCCAAAATACATTCATTCCTCTGCCAATAACAGGATGATATCTGTGATCCAGTTCCTCCCATAATATCATTAGCTCCTCAGGCGTACTTAAGTCCCCTGTGCTCAGCGCATCCACAAGCAGGAAACATGCATAATTCTGGGCGCAATGCACTGAGGTAATAACGCCTGATTGGCAAGCGGGAGGAATAATCAGATCATCAATACTACAACGAGCCTCTGTCTTCATTATGGGCACTGAGGCAGAACAGTGACACCACTCACTTGACTTTTATTTCATTGTGGGAGCGTTGGACATGTCTCATTTGTCACCAGCCATCAGACCGAGCTCTGGCATCATGGGCGGTATAGTGTACCTGAGATGCAGAGTGGGTATTGAAGGGTGGGGATGGATGAGTGCTTACTTTCCCCCATTTTTGGAATTTATAGCATCTCACAGTGAGTGGGGCAGTTGGGAACTAACTTCAATGAATAATTTAGGCAACAATGATTTGATGCAAAACACCAGGATGTTAAAGCTCATGTTTATGTATGTTGCGAGAGAGGAAAACAATGTTTGTGGTTCAGTTTTCTCAGAAGGGAACTTTTACCTCTACAGCACTTTCATTTTAGAGAGCAGGTGCTCTCATCATGTGTCCTCAGCAGAAATGTAGGACGATGGTAAATCACGTATCAAAGTCAGAGCAGCTGTAAAGGTCGATGGGCGCGCTGATCCTAAATGCGTTAATTACAGGAAACGCTACTTAACCCCAAATTGCTCCCGAAGGCATAGCCATCGGTGTGTGAATGAGTATTTAGATCAGATCCTGATGGGCAAAGTTGGCACCTTAGCAGCCTCTGCCATCAGTGTGTGAATGTGTGAATGCTGGCATGTAGTGTACACTACATGCCAGCATTCACACATTCACCACTCAAAGCTCTTTACGTAAAGAGAGTCGGAAGACTAGAAAAGCGCTATATAAATACAAGTCCATTTACCATTTACCATAAAAGGCGCAATGCGTGCGTAATGTTGCAAACTGACAGTACAATATCAAAGCAGCTTCAACTTTTATCAACTTACCTATCGACGCTGATCACGCACAGGGTCATGATGGAGGCGGTGCAGCACATTACATCCATGCCGATGAAGATGTTGCAGAAGACCTCTCCAAAGAGCCACTTGCCCCCGGTGAGGTCCGTCACTATCACAAAGGGCATCACCACTATGGCCACCGACAGGTCCGCCACCGCCAGAGACACCAGAAGGTAGTTTGAAGGCTGCCTGAGCTTCTTCACCACGCACACCGCGATCACCACCAGCGTGTTGCCCATCACGGTGACCGCCGTGATGATCGCCAGCATCACCCCGATGACGACCTTCTCCGGGCGGCCGAAGTCCTGCAGCTCGCCGCACGACTCGTTCCACATGGCGGTGGATGGACCGACGGTGACCAGGACGTTGTACAGCAGCTGCAGGGAGCCATTGAGAACTTCGGAAATATCCTCCCTCTTGTTAAAAGTGAGCTCAATTCCCGAAGTATTGAACATCACGACGACGTTATCTCGGAAGGGCTGCAAGGGACGCCTCGCCAGCGCGCTCCAATTACGCGCATATTTGGATGTGTGCGACCTGCTCACTGTCGGCTCCTGTCCAGCGGTTTGAGAGCGAGGCTGTTGCAGCTGCACCACATCACAGCTGCACAACAACTCAGAGGAGAGGGCTTCTTCTTCTTCTTCTTCTTCTTCTTCTTCTTCTTCTTGGCAGCTTTCTGTTTAAGAATGATCCGTCAAGAGTGCTATATAGGTGCGTGCTCCATCCCTACAGGGACAAATAACTCCAAAACTATATGAAATGGAAAAAATAAAAGTTACAGAATCTAAACATAGACGCTCCAGAAGAAGTGCTTGTTTCTCAGTTCACTAACTGGACTAATATGGACTATTTGGGGGGAGTTGCGCTGCATGCGCAAACCGCACCTATCCATGTGACGCATCAGTCAGGGCGCACAGACAGACACAGACCTATGAGGTGGTAGGAGGCAGCGGTTTCAAAGTGGATTCAAGGAACTCCAAACGATAAGTAGATTATGGTTATTTGCGCATTTGGGCACAGGGTTCCCTCTCCAAACTGTGCTCACGTTGTATGTATCAGAGAATAAAGATGAGATGGTGGGCTTCCTTGTGTGCCGTTTTTAAATAGGATCTGACGTTTGTCTATTTAATATATGCATCACAAAAATCCCACATAATATCACACATATTTCCTCCTCAGTACAGTATGTATTGTTCTAATGGTCAAAATGAGCAGGTTGGAACCCCCTGTGACAGAGATTTGTTTTAAAGCTGCAGTAGGCAGAATGTTTTTGGCATCATTGGGCAAAAATTCCATAATAACATTTCAGCATATTGTAATTCAAGTGTTCTGAGAGAAAACTAGACTTCTGCACCTCCTCATGGCTCTGTTTTCAGGCTTTAAAGAGACTTTGGCCAATCACAGGTCATTTCAGAGAGACAGCGTTCCTATTGGATGTTCATTCAACAGAGTCAGCTGTCAATCACTAGTGAACTCCGATCAAACTGTCAAACTAGGCAGCGCTGATCAAAAATTAATTAATATTCTGTTACTGTAATGCCTATTTCTCACGTAAAATGTTTTCAGAAACATCTTGTAGTGTACTGTTTAGCTGTAAAATGAGAAAGTTCGCTTAGGCTGGTGGGCAGTGCTTGGTATTTCCTCAACTGACAAACTTTCTCATTTTACAGCTAAACAGTACACTACAAGATGTTTCTGAAAAAAATTATGCGAGAAATAGGCATTACAGAATATTGATTCATATTTGATCAGCGCTGCCTAGTTTGACCGCTTGATCGGAGTTCGCGAGTGATTGACAGCTGCTCAGAGAAGGCAAGGCTCCAGCTCGGCTCTGATTGGTTGTTTTCCTCCGGTTTGTGAAATCTTGCAGATGCCATCAGGAGCACCGGCAGACACAGAGGCACATTATCTTTTTCAGATTACCTTTCTCATGCAGTACTATCAGGATATAGTGACCGTTTTATAAAATATAACTTTTTTTTAATCATATTTGCTCCAACCTGCCTACTTCAGCTTTAAACACAGCTTAGACCTTTTTTGGAGAAAAATAAATCACGCAGCAAAGTTCGCTGCCTTTCCCACATGCCTCTTGAATTTGAAGAAGAGACAGGAAATGAATGTCATGGCATTTTGCCAGTGCCTCCAACAAGTAAAAAAAAGTCACCTGTTTAAAAATAGAACATCGCACTCAAACTCGACTCTCTCGTAGTGCACAATATGCCTTTCAATTGTGCTGCACATGTCTTTCTTGGTTGCCTTGGCACCTCGAATGTAAGCACTGAAGACAAATCAAAAGCAATGCTGATGATACTGGAAGACAGTGAGGACATATGGGAAAGCTTCCCAGGATTCTGGCTGCTTGCATCATCATCCAGACAGCAACAGCTGTGGTGTGCGTTTCCCCCCCCCCCACCCCCCGGCTCTGGAGGGGCCACTGCCGTTTCCCACAATTCCCTTACAGGCATCGCTACTCCTCCCCCACATCAGATGCGAGCCACCACAGCCTTGGCCTTTTAGTCACCATTACCTACAACTCAGTCTGACAGACAGGTCAGTAATGATTGTCACGTCAGATTAGTGCCACTGACCATTGGCAGGTTCTGCAGCTAGACCTTCTGCTGTCAGGGAAATTTGGCCCGTTTAAGCTAAGGATATTACCGATGAGGAGAAGCCAAAGGAGACGGGTCATGTCTCCAGGGTGGAAAGCCTCTGAGGCAAGTTCTCAGGGCTTATGCAAAACAACCTGTCAACATGTCAGCGTCTCTTTCAGCCCCTCTGAGGGTCTGGTAATGTGAGGGGTTAAACAGGTATGGATTACACCTGCTTTGGGAGCAGTAGGGAGAGATGGAAATTTATATCAAACTGCAGCAAATTGTTAACAGTTTAATGAATCTGTTTCATCTTTGTTGAAGCAACCACATAGACAGGAATACAACCAAGGTCGTTCTGCATCTCTGTGTGGGCGTTTTTCGTCTCTGTGTTCAATTTATGTCTCTTGCATCTCTTTGTGGTAACTTTGTGTCTCTTTGTGGCGGTTTTGCATCTGTTTGCGTCTTTGTGGTGGTAGTTTAGCATTTTTCTTGTTCTTTCTTTGTCTTTTTGTGGTTGCTTTGTGTGTCTTTGTGATGGTTTTGCATCTTAATGTTGTTCTTTTTGTTGATTTTACGTGTCTTTGTAGTTGTTTTTTGTCTTTTCTGGTGGTTTTGCTTGTCCATGTGGTAGTTTTGCATCTTTTTGTGTTCTTTGTGTATATTTTGCATGTCTTTTGTGGTGGGTTTTTTTGTGTCTTCTTGGTGATTTTGCATCTTTTTTGTTCTTTTTGTGTCTCTTTGTGGTTGCTTTGCATCCCTTTGTTGTGGTTTTGCGCATTTTTGCAGTTGTTTTGTGTCTCTTTGTATTCGTTTTGCGTGTCTTTGTAGTTGCTTTGTGTCTCTTTGTAGTGGTTTAGCGTGTCTCTGTAGTTGTTTTGTGTCTCTTTGTATTGGTTTTGCATGTCTTTGTAGTTGTTTTGTGTCTCTTTGTGGTGGTTTTGTGTCTCTTTGTGGTAGTTTTGTGTCTCCTTGTATTAGTTTTGCTTGTCTTTGTAGTTGTTTTGCATCTCTTTGTGGTGTTTTTTTGTGTCATCTTGGTGATTTTGCATCTTTTTTGTTCTTTTTGTGTCTCTTTGTGGTTGCTTTGCATCCCTTTGTTGTGGTTTTGCGCATTTTTGCAGTTGTTTTGTGTCTCTTTGTATTCGTTTTGCATGTCTTTGTAGTTGCTTTGTGTCTCTTTGTAGTGGTTTAGCGTGTCTCTGTAGTTGTTTTGTGTCTCTTTGTGGTGGTTTTGTGTCTCTTTGTGGTAGTTTTGTGTCTCCTTGTATTAGTTTTGCTTGTCTTTGTAGTTGTTTTGCATCTCTTTGTGGTGGTTTTGCATCTCTTTGTGGTCATTTAGCTTTTTTGTGTTCATTTTATGTCTCTTTGTGGTAATTTTGCCTCTGTTTTTAGTTGTTTTTGTCTCTTTGTTTGTTATGTTTCTCTTTCTGGTTGTTTTGCATCTCTACGTAGTGGTTTGGGTTTGATTGCCTATCCAACAAGTAACAGTCACTTCAAACAAGATTCTGGCCCAGGGCCCCCCTACAGTATACATTCAGTTGTGAGTATGGGAAAGTGTTGGACTTTGGTGCAACCAGGTTCCCACACTGAGATTGCTGAAAATGCAGATCTGCGTGTTCCTTTATTAAAACGTGGTGTGGTTTGTCACAAGTGAAAGTATCATTTGAACCAATTACAGGAAATGACCTCAAAATGCAAAATTTGCTTTGATCCCCCTCGCAGCCAAAATCCCCGGTGGCCTGTTTGGATGTCAGGTTACTGAGACCTTATCCAATAAACAAGCCCCACGTGAATCCATGTGACTTTTGCTCACAAGCCCATGGAACCCCTCTAATTGGGCAGTAAGAACTGTAATGAAACCAAAACATGAAGTAAGCATTTCCTTTCACAGAAATGCTGCCATTAAGTTTTACATTTTGACCTGTAATTACACCAGCATGTCAATCATGTTCTGATGTTTAAATGTCAGAGCGCACTGCCAAAAGCAACCCCTCCGGGTCTCATCCAGACGTGCTGCAGTAGACATGACAGGTAATGCTATTGACTATGTCGGCTCGGAGCCCATCTGCGCCTCTGACATGAACTGGCATAATATTATCAGTCAGTCAGTTGAAGTCAAATGTCTGTTCTTTAGATGTAGATTACGGTTGAAGGCAGGCAGTTGGAGCTTGTCCCTCTGCAGGCCAGGAGGGAGATAAACATTGTTTACCTCGTTTTCTTGGCAGCAAATTGAGGATTTGCGAACATGACCTTAATAAAGTGACACAATCAGGCACGGAGCAGGAGCCGGGCAACAAACGGCTAATTTCATCATGCCAACGATATGTAAGAGAGGAGCAGAATGGAAAAACACAATTTGTTTCAGAAATGACCAGTGAACATCACAGAGAGTGTTTGTGATTTTGTGCTGAACTCAAAGGGATGATCACTTCCAAATGACAAACAAACACTATTATAAAACCAGTGTTTGATTGCAAGTATCAATATAAGCCATATTCATATAATTCATGTAACTGCTTACTATAAAACTAGATATTTTTTACGAGCTTACTACAGAATCCAAGCACTTGCTCATGTTGTCTTAAACCCATTTTTCTCAACAACACATGATCTCAATGCATTCATTTATCAACCTTTGTTTAGTCACAGGTGAATGCTGTCAGTATCAAACAATAGAAAATTCATCACATCTTAATTAGGTAAACTATTATTTGGTTTGGCCTTAAATGTTTCTGATAAGGGCACACCTCAAAATGCAGCTAATCTGCATCAGTGTGGAGCCTAGTTGATCCTGAGAGGGATGTCTAAAATATTAAAAAGTCCACTCACATCCTGCATGATTGTTCTTAAAGAGTATTTGTCAGAAAGTAAGAATAAGTATTCATAACATGTATTGTGCATCAAAGAAAAAGCTCATGTCTCTTTGTAAAAAAAAACAAATAAATAAATTAAAACATACTAATAAATCCATTAGCAAAAACATAATACATATTCATGTGGACGAACAAAAGTTAAAATCCCATTTGCTAAATCATAGCCATAGCAACAAAAGGCCTTTAGGTTTTGTATAAATGAATGTTTCTTGGCTTTTCTTCTTGTAACATAGACTTTATATTCTCCGCCAGGGCCGGCTTAAGACATAGGCCATATAGGCAATCGCCTGGGGTGCAACCTTCTTGGGGGTGCTGGTCAAAAAATAGATCACGGTGGGCGCCCTTCCTCATTTTATGCATTGTGGTAACAAATGAACACATAAATAAAGAAATAAAGAAATACACTTTCCACCCCTGTAACTCTGTTTCTCACACTTTTTTCATCTGCCCATCCGCACTTGAGCGTCACACTGTGGCTGTGCACAATGCGCACTGGGGGCCCAGGGTGGGGGGCGCACAGTGCCGTGCTCATCACAACAGCCCGAGTACGGGTCAGAACGTAAGACCGCTAGACGGACAGATGTCAAGAGGCGCAGATATCCGAAGGGGGGGGGGCTCCAAATCCGAATTTCGCCTAGGGCACCAAAAGGGCTACAGCCGGCCCTGTTCTCAGCTGTTATTTGAAGCTTCCATTGTGATGAATTTTTTAACAATAGTTCAAGGACAATTATAGCACGGGTCGTGCCCAGATTGTTATTCTTAGCTTGAGTCAAAGTCAGTCACATGTTGTCACATGAAAAAACTTAAAGGTAGGATTACGCGGCATCTAGTGGTGTGGTTGCGAATTGCAACCAACTGAGTATCCCTCAGTCACTCTTTCCTTTCCAAGACTGCTGTACTGTGAGCCGCCTCGCTCAGAGGCCATACTTACCATAATAACATTACTTTAAGAGCAACGGAAGTCAGACGGCGGCTGGCGGTACCACGGTTTATCACTCTGCGGCTTACGTTACCGCAGTTTCATAAGCGTGTCGGAGAACTACGGTGGCCTTCAGGTAGCGTAAAAACACGAAAGGCGCTCACTAGAGACAGTGTTTGGTTTGTCCGTTCTCGGCCACTGTAGACACATGGCGGAGCAACATGGTGGACTACGTGAAGAGGACCCGCTTCCTATGTAGATATGAAGGGCTCTTTCTAAGCTAACAAAAACACAATGATTCTTAGTTTCAGGTGATTATAATGAAAACATATTTATGAATATTATATTCCATTTCTGCTAATAGATACCCCTAAATGTTACACACTGTTCCTTTAACTGTAATAGATTTATCTAAAGCTTTAATGGTAAAGGCTCTGTTTTGACATAGAACATCTACAGTGTCATTTAGCTCAGTGGTTCCCAACCTGTTTTCTTTGAAGCCCCCCCCACCCCCACACCCATTTTTCTGACATCATCACCCAAAATTTGTTTTTACAAATCCTCGAACAAAATCCTCAATTTGATTGAGGTGATTCAGTGTATTAGATGATTTAGTCTTTTTTTAATTAAATCAACTTTCTAATGAATACAATTCGTCAGTTTCGTCAACATAAATAAAGTGATGACGTCTTGACGGATTCGCCAAGTGAATGCAGATACATAATATGATCTTTATAGTGTTAGAGCCAAAATAGACTTTTTATTATTGTGGTTAAATAAATGTAATTTATGGTGCTGTTGGATTGCCCCTAAACCGCCCCGTTAATGCAGGCGCTGCCTCCCTTTGTGTGCGGCAAGCGGGGGTGCAAATTTTGAGCAAAATGTAGTTTTTAAAAGGCTAAACACCAACAAATATGGATTTGAGCAAAATATTTCATTAGATAAAAACATGTTGTGAATATAGGAAATGATTACATCTTTTTTAAATAAATAAATAACTTTAAATAAATGACTTTTGGACAACGCTCTGGAGTTGTTGGAGACCCCAGGTTGGGAACCACTGATCGAGCTCACCAGCTCACAATAATAGATACCAAAGGTTTTCCCTCCATGTTGGCCCTGGAGGCCTCTACCATTGCCGGCAAACTCCATCCAGGGACCACAGATGAAAATGTGCTTTTAGTTACAGTATATCTGGGGCACTAAATGTATTGTTTATGGTCCTTGTTAAATAAACAATAAAATATGAATAAAATGTAATTAGTGGAGAGAAAAAAATTTTCTAATTGGATGAGGTGGACACTGAATCCCAGTGCTTTTGTATATGTGTGGAAAATTTAAGCTGCTTTGGACAAAAGTGTGTACTAAATGAATGTGACGCCCGCACAGTGCATTGGATTTGGGTCTTTTCAGAAACAAAGTATACTGCTTTGAGGACGTTTGTGTTATGTTTTTTTTTTTTAAGTGGTAACAGAATGCACTTTAGAGAGAGGAAACATGACAGTTCAGTGATGTGAGAGTTGGGTTTGCTGTCTAAGCATGCTAAACCTGGTACACATCACACCTACAAACTGCCACATATCTTCTCTGTTGGCCACTGAGACGCTGCACTGAAACAGAGAAGGTGAGAAAAAAAATACAGTGACCTGTTAGCCTTCCTTACTCAGATTATTCCAGCAGCAGGGAATCTAAATACAAGGTCACAAACACCTCAATCTCCTCTGGGTTTATTCTCAAGAGGTAAACAATTACTGATTGCTGATTACCCCCCACAAGTCTGAATCGAGGCTTGCTCTAATTAGAATAAAAATAAAAACCCTCCTACTGACAAACTGTTAGCTATACTGTTTTGCATTTTGCTGAGGCCACATACAGCGAGTAGTCCATCAAAACACAAAGTAAATTAGAATTCTATTTGACCCCAAACAGGGACAGCCAATTAGGCTGTTGCAGCTATTCAATAGACGTTATCAGTTGCTATAAACCCCATAGATGTGGGTTAATAGGGGCCTACTACACCCACTAGTAGGTTTTATCATCTATTCACATCACCAAAAGAAGGTATGAAAGTATATTGACAGGAGCAGAAGCAGAAGTCAGGTGCGTAGTATTGACACTGTGAGATTCCATAAGGTGTGGAGGTCGGGGACGATGGACGGGACACAAAACACAGGGTTTTATTTATTTATTTTTATTTCATGGTTTATTTGATAGGGACCAATACAATGTACATAGACAATTTAAAAACGGCTATCTGATGCAAGTATCATAGCGCTTATAGCGGATGCTAATTTGCAACACCAGTCCCTCTAAGGGCTTTTTGTGAAAATAAGAGGTTAAAACAGGAATGAGTACAGGAAAAATAAATAAATACAATAAAGCACACATTTAAAAACAGTACATTTAAAAACTAGACATGAGTACAGTTTTGTCGCCGAATTAAATAGGATTTGGTTGCTCACCCAAGAGACTGGAGTTTGCATCCCATGTGAAACCAACAGTGTGTAGTAGTCTTTATGTTTGTAGTTATTTTAACCCAAAACACAATGTTTTTCCCTAAACTTAACTAAGTGGGTTCTTTTGCCTACAACGAAAGAAGTTGTAGTTTTATTGCCTAAACCTAAAGAAGTTGTAGTTTTATTGCCTAAACCTAAAGAGGTTGTAGTTTTATTGACTAAATCTAACTGTTTTTTTGTTTTATTTGCATAAACCTAAAGAAGCCTTTTTGTTTGTGTTCAAAACGTGTGTTGCTTTTAAGTTTCACTTTCACTTTTAAAACGTAGTAGGCCGCTAATGACCCACATCTATGGTGCTTATAGCTACTGATAACGCCTATATAAATGGCCTGGTAACAGCCGAATCGGGTGCCAGAGAGTACACAGTGGCAGAATACATGACCACAGTGACCGATAGCAAACTAAGGAAAACCTTGACAATGTACAGACGTATTGAACACAGCCTGGCCATAGAAACAAGCCATCACAGGAAGAACAGACTGCCCAGGGAGGCCAGACTGTGTTCACTTTTACATAAAAGAGAGGTGGAGACAGAATCTCACTTCTTATTGTACTGTGAGAAATATAACGATTTCAGAGATGTTTTCTTTGAAAAAATAAATAACATATATCCTGAGTTTATCCATCTCCTCGATCCTCAGAGACTGCCATATTTATGTGGGGAGAAAAATCAATGTGCAACATTAGCTGCCAAATGTGTTGACTGTTGCCATACATTACAAGCTCTGTAAATGTTTCTGATTTATTACATATATAAAAGAATGTGTGTTTAAAGTGTATTCGTTTAATTGTAATTATTTAGTTGTCTTGTGTAAAATCTAATCATTCAATAATATTTATGTAATTTAGCTGGTAATAATGTAACCTGAACATTCATGCCAATAAAGCTTATTTAATTAATATATAACATATATAGACATGTTGCAATTACTGTTACATCACACATAATGTCAAGCTTGACTGAGGTTGTTCGGCCTCATGGAGAAAGTTTCTGAGGGCAGCGTTTTAAATCATTATGAAGGTCAAATTGATCATATTTGTGGCAGTTACCTCTATATGTCAATAGATGGCATTACAACCCTTAAAACTGAAATCAAGCCCCATCAGGTTCCCCTTTTCATTTTTGCTGTTTATATGAAATGGAATTCATTGTAGACTGACTTTTTAAAAATAGAAAAAAGGCATGTGTTCATCAATCTAAATATAAATGTCAGTTTTCCCTTCAGTTCTTAAAAGTCGACTCCAGGAGACGTTATCTGACAGCAGTGCAAGGCACCATCCCATCTGGTAACTCCCCAAAAAGACAGGAGTTAATATGAAAGGACCAAAGGAATGGTTACTTTCTGGATCAGTGATTCATTCATTCCTGCAGAGACCCTTGGTGCGAGCACAAAGTCATCACCTCAATACCTCTGGGAGCATTTCTGTGATTATTTCAAAAGTGTCTACGGCTAATTGCCAATGTGCCTGACCGGTGACCTGAAAACCAAAGCTCGTTGGGCTTTTGGACATTTAAGAATCTATCTCTTAGTCCACCTCCTTAGACGTTCTTCATAGAAAAAAAATTCAGATAACAAAGTGACACAAATCCATGCGCACATCAGCAGCTGACCTTGAATAGGTGGTGAAGCATTGTTTCAGCATCTTTTCATTTGTGCCTTTTTGTATCCAAAATAAATCAGGCTCGTATTGTGAAGAGAGACTATTGGCGAAAGCCAGGATTCGTAAGACTTAGCATTATTACTAATTCCTCTTGAATGCCATACAGTAGCTGTGATACACCCTGCAAATACAGAATTTGGGTAATTGCCCAAAGGACAACAGAGACCGCCTGTTTAATCACACGGTAACAATGTTTAGCTTTGTCTCAAGAATTTTAAATATGGCCATTGTTCATGATGTATTACAGTATGTGTCGGTCAGGGACACGACCCTTATTGAAAATTCTGGTAGTACTCATTATGCAGAATGGCCCATTTCATTACGAGATTACAATTAGTGATGCATTAATGAACCGCATTAATATTGCAGCCGGTCAGGTGGAGCTAATTTGAATTACTTTATATACTGCTGGGTAGCTTAACCTATTATATCATCATTTATTAGTTGGTATAAAATTTGTATTCATAATCTAAATCCACAAAGTCGCTTGTAATTTAAGCTGTTATTTGTAGTGCATGCAAAAATAGGCTACAATATTTAGGCCTACCTCCAAGATGTAAAATAAGATAAGATAAGATAAGATAGAACTTTATTAATCCCGAAGGAAATTCTTATGCCAGAGATTGCTCAAAAATACAACAAAATTACAACAAATTCAAGTGTATAAAATACAAGTGTATAAAATAAAAAAAGTACTATTTCTAGCACCAGTGCCTAAAAGAATTACAATTACGTAAGACACATTTAGTAAAATTAGTAAATAAGATAAGTACAATAAAAAAGGTAAAGTAAGCTAAAAAACAGAAAAAAAAGTAATATTGCACATGTTTGACATTAATATTGCACACAATGAACAGTGATATTGCACATGAGAATGTAAGAAGTAGTATTGCACATGATATTGATATTATTGTTGTTGTTAGTGTCCGGTGTTTTTAGTGGTAGCCTACTGTAGTACTACTGGTCTGCAGGACAGATAATAATGCATACAGTGAACTTTCATAAGCTAAGCTACTGGAGTTACCCTGCACTATACTCATTTTTAACAGTTTTCTTCATCTCTTAGTATTTTTATATCTGGTATATTTTTTTGTACTTTGTACTTTGCACTACTAACTTTTTTACTGCCTTTTTACTAACATGTTTTGCACTATGGAACTGTGATGCTGGAAACTTGAATTTCCCTCGGGATAATTAAAGTTACTATCTATCTATCTATCTATCTATCTATCTATCTACTAAAACTGTATTAAAGTACAGCACTTGAGTAAATGTACTTAGTTGCATTCCACCACTGGCACCACTACTGCACTAAACAGTGACTGATAGTCAGGTGCCACAACACCACCTGTAGGCCGAAACACCTGAGGTGCCAGGTGGTAACCGCCAGAGGGCGACACAACTATATTGCCCAGTATCATGTAAAGTAACAATTAAAGATTGACAGTTCAGTAAACCAATGACTTGCGGCAGAAATCTACTGATTGTCCAATAAGGATGTGGGAGGGACGACACCATCCATCAACCCGGTGAGTCCAGCAGATGGATTCATTTAGTGCGAACTTGACACCTTGAGCCAGGTATGAGATATTATATCCGTCTAATATGACTTATCATGCTGTAACATTAATAACTAACAGCGTATTGTTGTTTGCTGAAAACGTTGAGTTTTCTCCTAGTATTTCTAGTGGTTGTCACTTCGTTTCTAACTTTCTACACGTGTTTTAGTTGCTAACGTGAGCTACTGTTAATGTTAGCTACCTGCGGTGCCATGCAAGGCCTATAGAAGGAGGCTGGGACACGCGTCATCAATACGTCATAGCTTTGGGGTACCACACATGCGCAGTAGAGTCTGGTCTGCACTCGCCGAAATTGTGCCAATCAAAACGCACGACCGCAGCCTCAGTTACACTGCGCATGCGTCTTACCCCTCATCTCTAGACCCGTGAGCTAGCCTCCTTTCATTGGCCTTGGTGCCATGCTAGCAACGCAATAGCTCATGTCTAGTGTTGGATAGTGTTGAAACTAATGTTAGTTAATGAATGGGTAAATAACAGTACTTTTATGAAGGAAAGGGCAAACTGGTGAAGTAATGCGCCGCTAAGTCTAGCTCGCTAAGTAACGTTGAGGTTACCTTTTGCAGTCAGACAACAACCCGATATTAATGAGTTAGCTGACATTAGCTAACTATAACATTAATGGTGCTGTTAGCTAACGTTAGCTCATCGGCCATGCGGTCTCATCAGCACGGTCTGTTTTCGTTTTCCTCCCCAACATGTCTCCTCTAGACCAGGGGTCAGCAACCTTTACTATCAAAAGAGCCGTTTTAGGCAAAAAAAGAAAAAACAATCTGTCTGGAGCTGTAAAACATTTGAGCTTTGTGATGAAGGTAACAGCTTATAGTCTAAGTATATAGGATATAAGTCTAATGCAGTGAGGGCCAAAGAGACAATGTACTACGGAGTATTAGGGCCACATTGAGGGAAAAACATCTGAGATTTCCAGAATAAAGTCATAATATAACGAGAAAAAAGTCATAACTTTACGAGAAAAAAGTAGTAATATTTAGAGAATAAAGAAAATAAGTAAAATTACTACTTTATAATATTTTGACTTTATTCTCGAAATCTCAGATTTATTTTGTTTCCTCAATGTGGCCCTACAACAATGATAAATAAAAATGTAAACAAAGAAATAGTTATTCATTTCTATTTTTATAAATCCACAGGGAGCCACTGGAGAGGCGTTAACGAGCTGCATGTGTCTCCAGACCCCTGCTCTTGAATAATAGTTGTAATAGTCCTTGCATATCAATTAATTAAAATGTGGGGTTGAATTCGGCATTTATATATATATATGTCACCACTTTTGTCCTTCATGTGTACAGAACTATAAAGAAAAAATGTCTGAACAAAACAGTGCAGCCTCTTGATGAAGTAACTACAGTATATCTGTCTTTATTATATTAGGTAATGTGTGAGGCCTGAGGTGTGCATCTCTACTGTTACTTCGCCTCACTACTAACGTTATACGTAACATGGAGATCTCCTTGTGCTTTACATCCTTTTATCTCTGAGGAAGTGTGGCTGCTCGATTATGGCAAAAATCATAAGGACATTCTTTTTTGTTAATTTTGATATCATGATTATTTAAATCGATTACTCATTGACTTTGGAAACTTTTACTTTAAAAAAAATATATATATATATATATATCTAAGTGGATTAACTTGAACTTAACATATAATTCAACTAAAAAACAAAAGATTAATTGTAAAAGAATTAGACAAATTATATATATATAAACTGGAAAAAGAAAGTTCGGAAACTTGTGTTTGGTGGATTATTTCTCTGTTGTTACAATGCTAATTGGCATTGTATTTTATATCGTTGGAAAGCCTGTTTATTTACCTTCGCAATGATGTCCAACTTGTAAGGATCATGCATTTGTGGGATGTGCAGCACAGCTGATTATGTGGGTAGCGCCCAAGAAAAATTTGCCAAAATGCTCCGTCATTGGTAAACAGTGTATTCTCCTGTTGGAAATGACTCTTGTTTTGTGTTGTTTGGTGGATTGGATGATTGGACTCTATATCAGTAACAAGGAAAAAACAAGACATATAGGCAATTTTACACTTTATTCATTTAATACACCGTCAGGAGCCTCAGTAGCGGGTGGAAGATCCATACGCAGCCACAACAGCCTGGCACCTCCTCCTCATGCTGGTGACCAACCTGGTCAAACGTTGCTGTGGGATGGCGTTCCATTCCTCAACCAGACTTCATTGCAGGTCAGCCAGCGTGGTTGTGTTGATCACTCTAACACGTACAGCACGCCCAAGCTGATCCCACAAGTGTTGAATTGGGTTGAGGTCTGGACTCTTGGCAGGCCGTTCCATTCTCTCTACTCCCACATTGTGGAGGTAGTCTGTGATAACCCTGGCTCTGCGTTGTCATCTTGGAGGATGAAGTTAGGTCCCAGATTGTGGAGATATGGGATCGCCACTGGCTGCAGAATCTCATCCCTATATGTCCCTGCATTGAGATGGCCTTCATTGATGACAAGCCTTGTTTTGCCAGTGAGGGAGATGCCGCCCCACACCATGACACTGCCCCCACCAAAAGCTGTTACTCCATCGGTTCAACAATCAGCATAGCATTCTCCGCGTCGTCTCCATACTTTGACCCTGCCATCCAACTTTGGCAGACAGAACCTGGGCTCATCACTGAACATGACATTCCCCCACATGTTCAGGTTCAATTGTCTGTGTTGTCGACACCAGCGCAAACGGGCCTGATGGTGAAGGGCAGTCGTTGCAGGCTTCCTGGTAGCCTTATGAGAATACACTGTTTACCATTGGCAGAGCATTTTGGCAAATTTTTCTTGGGCGCTCCCCACATAATCAGCTGTGCTGCTCATCCCACAAATGCATGATCCTTACAAGTTGGACATCATTGTGAAGGTAAATAAACAGGCTTTCCAATGATGTAAAATACAATGCCAATTAGCATTGTAACAACAGAGAAATAATCCACCAAACACAAGTTTCCGAACTTTGTTTTTCCAGTATATATATATATAATTAGATAAAAAATAAATAAGATCAACTATGTTGTAACGTTAGTGCACTTCCACAACCTACTGAAAGTAACTAAACTACAAATAAATATTTAATATATTAAATAATGCATCAAAATAGATTAGATCAAATATGTTGTAGTGCTCTGCCACAACCTAATGAAAATTCCTAAAGATATATTGCTGGGTTGCGCTGCATTTATAATACAAGATAAAACGAGAGCATCATGGGGAAAAGGAATGTGGCACAATAATCAATTTATCTTGATTATCTTGTTTTCATATTTGTTGGAAGCCAAATTGTATTTGAAAATAAAATTTGATTAATCACCCATCCTTAATGCACATTGCATTGAAATATTCGTTGTCATTATACTTTTGTGTGTGTCGTTTCCTATTGAGCTATGCCATTAATGAGACACACTGGTAACTTTTGTGCTATGGGTGTTTCCCTGCAGTTAACCGATTGTTGTGTGAACTGGTTATATCAGAAGTTGACCAAATGGATCCAAAGAAGCCTCCTGAGCTCATTAGTATGACGAGCATTCCTTGGCTGGGACGCGGAGGAGGACTACAGCCTCAGGAGTCGGCTGTAGGACGTGGTAGAGGGCTGCTGCTCTCTGCAGAAGGGCCTGGTCTAGGACGAGCCAGAGGTTTCCCCATTCCTGGCGATACCCCACAAGGACGAGGACTAACTTTACCCATTACTGAACCTGTGGTTGGCCGAGCCAGAGGGCTGCTCTTCCCAGCAGCTGAACCAAATGTAGGGGTGGCAAGAGGTGCAATCCTGCCTAGTCTGGAGCCGCAGCATGGACAGACGCCTCCACATGAAACTACGACGCGAGACCTAACGGAGGGGACCTCCGCTTTGACAACAAAAGAGGTTGGAACAAAAATTGTCTATATGCATATACAATTTGCATATTTAATTTTCTAAATATTTTTCCCTACATTAAGAGCTGCTGATGTTTTTGTCTGCTTACAGGTTGACATGACAACCTTTGGTCAAAGATCAGCACTGGTCTCAATGTTTAGAGGAATGGGCATTGAGCCCTCACTGACCTCATGGGGAAGAGGAGCACCACCAGTGGGTCTGTATTGAAAACTTGGATTTTCAGGGGGGAAAATTAAATAGGGCTGGGACCAATTATTGGTTTATTATAGGGATGCCCTAAATACCATTTATTTGGGCTTCTGTAGTAATCAACAGCATATATTAACACTGACCCCTGTCAGCCAAGGTCGGGAGGACACCAGCAAACCTCACTGGGATGACACACCCATTTCACTTTTCACGGTTGTTATGTTTTGTTGTAGGAAGAGGAGCAGCTGGAGATTTGGGTGATGTGAAGCTACAAGTTGCCCCAGTAGGTGTCATCAGCAGCCCAGAAGGCATCGGCCAACTTGAAGAGGTGATGGGCAGAGGCAGCAGGTAGGTAGAAGAGGAGTTTCAGTGTAATAATTAACATACACTTTAAGAAACATCTGTCAGTATAATGCGATACAATACAACAGCACCACAAACTACAGTAAATCCTCCATAAATGACCATGAAGTTGAATCAACGCCTCTAAAATGGTTTCAACGAAATCTGAACATTGTAGCCCCTGTGAAGGTAGGATTTATTGCAGCGCTGTTATATTTTAGTGCATTTGTTTTTGCTAGGTGTGTCTAATAAACTGGGATCTGGGTAGGGGTAGGAAAAAATCAATTTACCTATGTATCGTGATTTCTTTTTTTTAATGCAAGAATCTATATATTTGCTTCATTTCTGTCTATTTAGAGGTAGAAGGAAGTTAGTAATAGTCTGAGTAAAGTGACATTATATCCGTTCCGTATCCGTCAAAAGCCAAAACAAACCGCAGCGAGCCGATACAAGAAAGTACAAAACGGCAGATGGTCCACGTGGATACAACCTGCACACTCACATGTAAAATCCTTGTAAACACTACACATACAGTGAAGTATGGAAACACTTTGCCAGTAAAAGCAGAGCTATACATGGCTAAAGCTGCTTGCCAACTCTGTCATGGACAGGTAACGTCATCGTGTTGCAGTCAGACCAGCTGTCAGTCGCATCTCCGTGGTCAAATCGGCCGACGCTACAACTGTAGAGCACCCATATACTGACATTTATGTTAAATGCATTAAAACAGCCCCGATGGAGCTGACCATGGATTTATAAAGAGAACGGAGCTGACGGGAGAGCTAGCGACAGACTTGGTGAAGTTAGTGGAAGTATACACGTGTGACTATGTCCGGTTTTCAAAATAAGGTGTTAAAGGGAATTGTACAAAATACATACTGTATATGGAAATAAGATTGATTGGAATATATTTACCAGAAGTATAAAACATTACATGTCCCTTCTAAATTATAAAGAAAATACCACTAATTTGTGAGGAAAATGTCTTTATTCTTTGATTTTTGGGTTGCTGGAATTTGTTTTATAAATAATTCCTGACATTGACTGATATATTTGACTCTCTGACTACATACATGCTGAAAATCAAACATTTTAATGTATCAATTTAGATATTTCCAAAGTAAAAGTCCCTAGTGTATAATTCAACTTTTGCCCAGTGTCCCAAATTTTAACAAATATCACAATAAATCCTAATATTGAATCGCAATACTTGTAGAATCGCAATACTTAAAATCGGCAACCAAGTATTGTGATAGTATTGAATCGGGAGATAGGTGTATCGTCCCAGCCCTAGATCTGGGTGCAGGCTACACTCACATACTGAGTACATATATTGTGTGTTGGGCTGTGAGATGCTGTTTTTACTTTGCAGCCTTTGTAAGCCAAGTGTTACTGTAACTAAAGTGGTGCAGTAGTTTAGGGGCATTCTTGTTTCTGTAAATGTAAGAGCAGTTTTTGACTCAAAGTGTACAGATATTTAGATACACACATTCTCATAAGAGTTAGTCTTGGGGGACTCATAGGTTTCTTGTTGGTCACAAAAATATTTGCAATAAAACGTGATCAGTCTTAAGGGCCATGTAGCTTGTATAAATATTTTTCAAAAAAGGATTTCCTCATTTTCATAATTAAGACCCTCATCGCTTTAGAGCCATCATTGATACAGAATTATTGCAACCATTGTCAGTATTGAAAAACAGATTTGCAACCCTGACTACTGTCGATTTTAACTTGTTCCAGTTTCCATGGCCGAGGTTTGTCCCCTCAGACGATGGTGGGGCTTGGAAGAGCAGCGATGCCTCACCTTGGAGTAGGAAGAGGAAGCGCTCTACTGCCTCCTTTTCCTCCAGGTCGTGTCGAGTCTATCTCGTCAGCCTCTGGGCCGCAAGCAGCCCTACCCTCTCAGACTTCCCACACAGGTAGTGAAACTTGAAAAATTATTGACAATTCATGAAACAATGCAAGAGATAAAATGTTTCCTCCAGCTGGGTTAAAGTACATATTTAGCCTCAATAAATGTTATTATAATATTTAGTTCTTATGAAAAATATGAGCGACAACCACTTCTGAAAAAAATGCAAGGTTTTAAAATGCGAATAATGTGAAGGAACTGTGCCCCCGGTGCCCACCACTCAAGAGGTGCTGGAGCTTCCTGCTGTTGCACCAGCAAAGAAGGAGCTGAAAATGGAGGCAGTCCGGTAAGTATACTTTTCTGTTTTGTATTTACCTCTTAGGGCCTTGACACACCAAGCTGACCTCTATGAAGGTAAATATGTTGCAAAATGCAAGAGCTTGTAGACCTGATGGGAGAACTTGTAGAACAAACTCTGAAATAGGGTGATATGTTAACATTTTCCAACCGGCCAGCCCAACAACCGGCAATTGCCGACATATTCGTGCAGGTGTGATAGTAAGTTAGTTAAAATTGACTTAATATCGGCATAAGAAAAAAAACAAGCGTCTATCATCCCTTCAATCGTTGGTATCCATCCTGGCTCACTCACTGGATGTGAGTCTAGCATATCGGAAGCTTAATTTATGTATTGTGGATGACCATTACATTACTCATCCACCTATTCTTCCATACCATGGACTGAGGATGCCAGTGCAAAACAAAGCAAAATGTTACATTCGCAATTTGTTTGTAAGCATATGATGCAACCTTTTATTGATTTATAAATAAAGATGCACAGAGCATACAGTGTGTAGCTGCAAGCAGGCCTTTGCCTGTGGTTTTTGTGGTGTGTTCAAGTGCAACATTTTACAGATGGGAGGTGACATAATGCCTTTCCTCAGTCAGCCTTTATCAATGCTAGTTCTTTGAGATCGGCTTGTTTTATCAAGGCCACTATTCACTTAAGCTTTACAGATACAGAATATGAAACTCCGTATCACAAAGTAACTGTGTGTCTTGTGCTGAAATGATTTCTTTGTGCATGTATATTCTCATCTGGTCAGTGAGCCACCTAATAAGGCTGGAACAAAAGGAGCTCCTATAACTATTGGCTCAAACCACATCATGATTCGTTGCAAGAATGAAGCGGTTTATCAGTACCATGTTACATTCACGTAAGTATCGTTTACCATTAATTTGTGTTTCCTTATTCAGCAACCATTCAACATAAATGAATGTGTCAAATTTTAGCCACCTTCCAGTGAAACAAGTATTTGATCAATTGTTTACTTTTGAACCAAACATGGGCATAGACAACTAATGTAAAATTGCACTGAAGCAAAACTGTTAATAAAATCCCATAGGAGACATGCTTAGTGCAAGACTATTCCACTGTTTGTTGAATCAATATTGTCAGTTGATAATGGTAATTGGGTAAGTGCTTTATGTATTCTTCGAAGTCATTTTTTCAATATTATCTTTCAGTCCAAATGTTGAATCAATGGGAATGCGTTTTGGCATGATGAAGGATCACCGCTCGACCACAGGGGAAGTAGTCGCTTTTGATGGCTCCATTCTTTTCCTGCCTGTTAAGATGAAAGACGTAGGTATCACGGTTATGAGTTGTGTGGCTAATTGACTAAAGTGTGTTAACTTTAGTGGGACAAGTTTGAATTTTTGGTTGATTTAAATTGTGTATGTAGATCAGTGTTTCTCCACCTGGGGTCCAGGCCCCATTACACTTATTTAACTACAATAACAGAAAAGCTATTCTGGCTCTAACACTATTATAGTAAATCAAGTTGTTACAAGAAAAGATCATATATTGTATCTGCATTTCGCTTGGCGAATCCTTCAAGACATCAACACTTTATTTATGCTGACGAAACTGACGAGTTCTGTTTATTAAAGATAACTGATAAGAAAACAAACAAATTCCTTAGTTTGAATAAAGTGATTCAGTGTATTAAATGAGTTAGAGGATTTATACTTTTGTTTTAGGATGATGACGTTGGGGGTTCAGCTTTTCTCAGATACAAATAGGGGGGG